>PVKC010044699.1:0-11543 GCA_004027635.1 Crocidura indochinensis | reverse complement strand
TTAAGTCATAGAGAGCTGGTGAGTTTTTAGAGCAGTGTGTTGAGAGAACAAAGGAAATGATGCTTGGGAAGAAAATGAGGGTTTGAAAATCCTAGAAAATCCTTTGTGGCCAACTTGGATGAAGTCTGTCTTGCTTCTGTCTTAGTTTTCTGTTTGTCAGTCATACAACTGTTCTAGACTGTGCACCTGTCTGTCTTGCTTTTTTTTTTTACATCTGTTTCTGTTCCACACCTGTAGTCTTCTTTTTCTGGCTCTTTCTTCTTGACTTGGATTTATCTCTCCGACCTTCCTTCTCTTTTTACCAACACTGAGTGTAGGAGATTGTGTAAATAGGGGCCTTACTGGCTGCTAGGTCATGCCACTCTTTGGTCAGGAGTGTTTATGTCTATGCAATACCTTTGAAAGTCTTCAGGGACCTTTAAATGAAGACGGTGAAGAATAATGTTGGCAAAAAAGAAAGGGACATAAACTACTTTGTGGATTTAAGTGAATTTCCATTTAGGTTTCTGTGCTTATAGCTGAGTGGAAGCTTTTCAGTGGACAGACACTTCCTTTACTATACTAATCTCTTGTGGCTATATTGTGCCAATTAAGGACTTCAGGAAGATGCAAAGACTGCATTTTTAGATTCCTGAGGAGGAGATGGGTTGGCAGTGAACTTTAGGGTAGGGCAGATGCTTCTGGGCAAGCTATAATTATGCTTCTTCTATTTGGTGAAAGAACTCTGCCAAGAGGAAAATCTGATGGTTTCTCCATAGATGGCCTCCTACAGCAATTCTGAGCTCTCTATAATTTACTTCTTACATAGCTCAGATAATAAAATTCTAACCTTTGTTATATTGAGTATGATGGCCCATAACACAACTTGGAAGCTGAGGGAAGGAAATGATGTGACAACTGAGTTTATAGGAGTGGGGGTGGGACTTGGATGGGATGAATCCTTAAGACATGGTAGAAAAAATGGGCAAACTGATGGTAGGAGTGAGATTGGAACTTGCATGCATGACATTGTATTGAGTAGTATTGTAATTCACTTTAGTAGCACTGTAAATACTTCAATAAAAATGGAGGGATAATAAAATAAAAAAATCAGTGGTGGCCTTTACCATCCTTTCTATTGAGCATCAACCAATGATTGCATCTAACACATGAATGCATATTTGATTGGGCAATGACCATTTTCAAAATCATTTTAAATGAAATTTTTTGCCAATCGATATTCTGTGATTTACAATCCTGTTAATATTGGTTTCCTATGTGCAGGATTCCAATACCAGGCAGGGAATGACTTAATCAAAGACCAAGGTAACAATAGTGACTTGCACTACTGTGCTAGCAGACTTGAATTCTGTGTTAGTTCATGGAAACTTAAGTTTTTCTCTTTTTTTTTTTTTGGCTAAAACCTCTAGAGGAAACACTTTGTTAAGCTAATTTTTACTTTAGCAGCAAATAATGGTTCAGACTCCCTATCTTTAAAGTCAACGCAATAAGCATTTATTGGGGGAATAATTATGTGTCTGCACTAAGCTGGATCTGTCAGAGATGTGGTGTGTTCTGGGGCTTCAAGATAATGAAGAGGTGAGAGGATCAGGTCATAAAAGCACAAAGAGTAGGGAGGAATCAGGGCTTGAGTGATAGTACAACATCTAGTATTTGTTTGCAAGCAATTGAGCCAACTGTGATTTATGGCACTACACACGGTCCCCCCAAGTACTGCCAGGAGTTATCCCAAGCACAGAGGTAGGAGTAACTCTTGAGCACCACCAGGTCCTGTTTCTGACATCTTGTATGGTACCCACCAGAAGTAATTCCTGAGTGTAGAGCCAGTAGTATGCCCTGAGCATTACCAAAGTGTGGCCCCTAAACAAAATATCTTGAAAACTCTCATAAGTTTTAGAGCCATTTCTTTTTTTTTCAATATAATTTTCATTTTGATCATAGTGGCTTACATATTGTTGACAATAATATTTTAGGTACATATTAACATAATATCAGGGGGATTCCCATCACCGAATTATCCTCCCTACACCTCCGTTCCCATCCTACCTCCCATATCCTCCTCCCTCAGCCCCGGGGGCTACTAGAATGCGTGGTCCCCTCTGAGCCTAGCTTACTACTTAGTGGTCCTACTCCTGTTTTGGTCTTGGTACTTCCCTTGTTTCCTCCTCTAACTGGGAGGCGGTACTAGATACTTACAGTTATGTAGTTTTGTCTGAAGAAGAGAAAAGTGATAAACTGAGATAAAAATCAAATATGTCGAAAATGGGCGGAGTTCTTCTAGAGGCTCTCATCATTGGTTTGAGAGACAAAGAGGAAAAAGAAGGTGAAAAAGAAGGTGTCAAATAAAATATCCAGTGAGCACTCCAACAATAAAGATAAGCACCACATAAAAGCCATGGTCTTGAGATAAAAAAAAAACATGGCAGAGCACCTAAAGAAAAAGAAAACAAGAAAATAAATAAATATAAGTGGAGACAACAACTTCAATAACCATATCAAAACGAAGAAATCGACAAAACCTAAATAGATATAAGAAAAATTTGTTTTGTGCCTTTTTTCCCTCCTGCACAGGCACAGTAAATATTGGGGTCATTCGAAAAGAAATTCCCTTGGCCTAAGAGATACAGGGTTTCTCTATTCTTGGAGTATATTGTCATGGGATTAACTATAGACTCCTCTCATGTTCGTTTACTCTCCCCTTGGTGCTTTTGTGATGTTTGGAAGACTTCTGATTCGACCTGGGTGATAAAATCAGATCTCTGTATCTAGAGAACTTGGTATCTGCACAAGTCAAGGGGTGGAACTTATAATGAAGCCTTTCTTTGTGGTTCTAGAAGTTCTGTTCCCTCGGTGTCATTTTAATCTGTCTTCTGTGTTTGGTGGCCTTGGTCTCTGCGCTGATCTTAGGATGGAGCCTATGATAGCGTCTTTTGTTGTGTTTCCAGAAGACCCATTCCATTGCAATTGTCTCAGAAGGACCTTTGGAAATGGAGATCATGGTTGTTGTGCAGGTCGTAGCTCAAATCCTAGACTAGGGCTTTTTTATTGGTCACAGGATACATACAGTCTTGGTTCTTTCAGCCAGTCATCTGTAAATCGCGATCTTGGCTTTTAGACTGACCAAAGGGTGACAGGTCTTCTGATTTTGTCTTATCGTCAGCTGGAGGGGTAGGATAACCTGCTTTTAGGTCAAGTTGTTGCCATTTTCCTCGTCAGGATATCATATTAGAGCTGGTACTTGCTGGTGTCTGAGCAGTATTGAGGATATCCCGGATGGGATTTGTTTCCTGTATCTGTCGTGAAGAACTGTGTCGTTTCTATGTCTGTGATCCAAGGTTCAAGGCTGGACAGATGGTGTCTAATCACCTGGGGTCTAAGTTGGGTCCATGTGACATATTTTCAAGGTGGGAGATATCCCTGTATTGCAAACAAGTATGAGTTCTTATCCCTAGTAGATAAGAACTCTTTTTTATATGTAAGATTTCCCCCTTTTTTAGTGTGTTTTTGCAGGAGGAAATGGTGCTACATTATATTGCCGGTGCATTTGGGGGTGGAAAAAGAAGAAAACGGAAACAGGTCACACACCCTAAAAAGATAAAATTAAAGATAAAAATATATGTGGTTTTAGAGCTATTTCTATTCTTTAAAGTCTTTTCTTTCTTTCTTGGTTATGTGGTTTCTGGACATCTTGGTCCTTTCCTCTTACATTGCTCCCCTCTCCTCCCTTTCCATTACATAATTCTTTGCAGGTAAATGATGTGGCTCAAATAAACTAGACATGTACTAACTTTGACACTACCACATAACACCTCGCACTACTGGTTATGGTCTTGATGGCCACAAGAGGCACTAGTTATGGGCCTTCTACAAACCAAATGTTGACTAAAACGAAAAATTAAGTAAAACAAAATAATTTTCTCCCTGAGTAGGTAGGAAAAAAAAAACATTGTCTTAGTGGTTACTGCAGTGTGTATCATATAACGTAACATATAACAGTGGCCAAATGAAGAAACTGTCTTCAATGTCTGTCCATTGACTGTGTATGTGTGCGATTTCAATGTTCTTTGGAGATAAAAAATAAATTCTTACAACAGGCACTTTAGGATCTTGAAAGAAAGTAATTTGTGGATAGTCAGCTCAGCTGAGCATCATGAAAAGTTTGATGCCTCTTGTTAGATTTAATGAACTCTAAAGGGTATGTGGCCTTTAATACAAATGTGCAGACTCTGATTATGTGACTGGAAGTAAACTTGAATTACCAAACCTAACTATGCAACTCTGGGGTAGCCTAAGTTATTTGCTTCTATATCTTTTAATGGAAAAATAGCTTTTCCTGCTTTTCCACAGTCCTAATCTTTTGGTTGTTAGACTAGAGCTGAGCCACAATTTAATGTTCAAATATGAAAAACTTTCTAATATTAGTGATAACTCAGTAGTTTTGTTCTACAGAATCTATATTTTCTATATTCTGGTGAGGAGAGTAGGTAGATAAATATGACACCTGATTTTTCTAGCTGTGGAATTTCTTGGCCCTTCTGGATTACTTCACTAAATACTTTTCCCCTCTCCTTTTAAGAGATCTAGATATTGCAATACAATCACTTCTCTGATATCATATGGATTATACAAACTTGATTACCTTGACTTTGAATTTTTAAATCCAATATGTAAAACAAAAATAACACAAATATAGCATTTAAGTCAAGATTCAAATATCACTATTATGCAGATTCTTAAGATTAGTACCTACATGTTCCACCATCACACTGGTGGTGGGAAAGTTGCACTGATGACGGGGGGAGGTATTGATTTTATGGCTGAAACCCAACTACAAACATATTTGTAACTATGGTGCTTAAATAAATATATTATTTAAAAAATCCCCTATGTTTGGGCTGGAATGATAATAGAGAAGTTAAAGTGATTATTATTTTTTTTATAACCAACCCCATTTAAATTTCTAGCCTCCTATATGATCTCCTGAGTACTGGCAGGAGTGACTCCTAAGTGTAGAGCCAAGAATGAACCCTGAACATTATTACATATGGCACTGAAATGAACACACAAACAAAAAAACATCTTTTCTAACATCATTCTGGAAACCATTTATCTTTTTACTCTCTGTAGCTTTTTTCATTTCAGTTCTAATCAAATAGTACATAGCCTTCAGATTTGTTTTCAAGTTTCATCTATGTCTTGACAACTCATTTATTTTTTAATGCTGTTTATCAATCCATTCTCTGAATATATTATAGTTTATTTATCTAATCACCTTCTGAAGGACATTTTGTTTATTTCCACATTGGGAAATTATGAATAAATCTATTCTAATAGTTTATGTAAACATTTCTGTGAGGACATGTTTTGAAACCATTTGGTAAATAAATGCCAAGGAGAATAACTGCTGGAGGGTATGATAAAAATGTATTTACTTTTGCATGCAACCACCAAACTGGTTTCATAATCAGATCATGACATTTTTATTCCTTTCAGCAATTACAGTCCTTGCTGCTTTATATCCTCACTCACATTTGCTGTTGTAAGTTTTCTAAATTTTTGCCCATTCTAATAGGTGTGTAGTGACACTTTATTGTTATTTTAATTTTATTTCCTTGATGACATGTTACATGGAACTTTTTTCATATGCCTATTTGCCTTCTGTATATATATATATATATCTGTATCTATATATATATATCTATATATATATATATCTGTATCTATATATATATAGATAGATCTATATATATATATCTGTATCTATATATATATATATCTGTATCTATATATATATATAGATAGATAGATAGATAGATAGATAGATAGATAGATAGATAGATATAAAGTCTTTGACAGACTTTTTTGGCAGAAGAAATACAGGGATCAAATTCAGAGCCAGCCAAAATATGCAAAGCATAGACTACCACTGAACCACATACCCAACTTTTACTTTTATTTATTTAGTTTTGAGATCACATCAGTGAGTGTTCAGGGCTTACTCCTGGCTTTTCACTCAGGGATCACTCCATGCTTATTTGGGGGCCATCTGGGACTCCAGTGATTGAAATCCAGTCATCTACATGCATGGCAAGTCGCTTACCTGGCTCCACACCCATAATTTTTAGATTAGTTTTTGTTAGCAGAGTTGAATGTTTTCTTATTATTGTAAATTTTGGGAAATATGTCTGCCTTCTCACTCTCTTGTCAGTATATTTTGGATAGAACTCTAAAATAATGAAGTTGATTTAAACCTGGAACTTAGAAGTTGTGACCTTTAACAAATAGCATATTGAGCTGGTTTTTCTTTACCTTTTTTCAATGCAATTAAGTGCTGCTTATTCACAGTGAAAACTGCAGGCACCTCATATTAATTTACTAAATATGAAATTCAGCCAATATTTACAGATTTCTCATCTATCTTAACTAAGTTCATTTACCAAGAGGCCAATTTTAAATTTAGGTCATTAAATCCCTTCCTTGGTTTTTAGTATCCAGATGGATTTGCTTGATCATTTTTTAAAAAATATTTTAAGTATTTACATTTCATGAGGAAACAAAGAAAGGAGTAGGCAGCTCCCAGATGGAAATAACCCTGAGATAAGGTCACAAGAATTATGATCTAAGGTTGCAGGTAGAAAAGCAAATCTGGAGTAATGGTGGTAAGATCTAGAAACTTTATAAAACAATAATGTATATATAATTGGGGTCTGCTATCTCTTTTAAAGTATGCACATCTTATAAATGGTTTGTATGTGTGTGAGATAGAGACAAAGAGCAGAATGTAAAGTAATTTTGTAAGATTTTGGAATGAGGTAGAATTGTTCAGGGAAAGGTATACCAGCTGTTAAGTCTCCCATTCATCACCCCAAAGCCTGACCACTGCTTTACTCTGCTGTTTTTTTCCTTACTCTCTATTGCCATGGAAATTTGAATACTTTGGACCTCTGACTCTAAATAAAGTAAGCGAGTTTTGATATTAATCCAGAAATAAAATATGATAGATGTCATCAGTTGAAATTAAAAACATTTTTTGTGGGTAGGAACACTGAGAACTACTTGGGTATTCTTTTTGGTATGGTGCTCAGGGATTGCTCTTGGTGATGCTCGGACAGAGATCACAGAGTGACAGGAATCAAACCTGGTATTCCTGCATGTCAGGAAAGTGTTGCAGCCTTTTGCACCGTCTGCCTAGCTTTGAAACAAGAAAAGAATTCAGTGCATTTCAGTAGAGGTAAGATCTAGTGAGAGTTTTTTTCTTCTTCTTCTTTTTTTTTTTGCCTCAAGCATGTAGCCAAGAAAATATTTTGCTGTGATCACAGACAGGTCAGCGATCACACAGACTTCCTGGGACAGAGTTGAAATACCTGAAGAATGTGCAGTGTGGCTGTCACATCTGTAGAAGAAATTGTGACCCTGCCTCTTTTCTTCTGGAACTGACCTTGGATTATAATCTTACATTAATTTGTATGACTCCAACAATGCTCTATCTAGAGTACAAGCTATAAGATAATAGTGTTAAGATGATGGCTGACCAGTGCAGATTCTACTGTAAAAAGAAGATGATATTTGCTCAGTATATATTAATTTTGTGCCAATTTGATGCTAAATAAATAATCATTATTAGATGTAGCTAGGGAAGAACTTTATGTTACTTGTATTTGTAGATTTTTGTATCAAGTCTTAATTAACCTCTCTCCCCATAATAGGCATTACAAGATAAATATATTTTAAATTTTGACTTTGTTAGTTCCAGTGCTTCTACAATAATCCTCTGTGTTGTTGGGATTTGCATATGTAATAAGATAACAGAATTGCAATTTTTAATGTTTTTCAATATTAGGCATAATATGCCCTTGTTAAAGAGCCAAAATATGTAATTATTGGCAAACATCTCTCAATTATGGCATAATTTATGGTTGTTATTTTATGTAGAAGAAAATTAAGTATGGGATAAGCATGAAATAAGCAGCAGTCACCTGGAAATAATAAACTGAATATAAGGGCAAAGGATATAATTGGAGAAAAAATATCTCTTGAATCTATGTTGAAATAGAAATTAAATAATGACATGAAATTTTCTCCTTGATAAAACTTGACAACTATTGAAGTAGATGGAGGTGGCAGAGTGTGAAATTAAATATAATTTACTTGTGCTGAGTAAAGAACTTTAGTGGCAATGTTTGATAGAAT
Source organism: Crocidura indochinensis (assembly GCA_004027635.1). Classification (NCBI taxonomy): domain Eukaryota; kingdom Metazoa; phylum Chordata; class Mammalia; order Eulipotyphla; family Soricidae; genus Crocidura; species Crocidura indochinensis. Next base: position 3,353 of record PVKC010044699.1, on the reverse strand, counting down.
GGCCAGTATAAAATAAATCATTATTTACAAAGAAAGAAAGCTCAGCTCATTATATCATATCAACAATGAATTTTCCAGAAGCTCACACCCTGTCTCTTTATATAAAGGTGGGATAACACAGAGAAATAATCTTTTATGTCTGTTTCTGACTTCATGCCTAGAAAGATTTGCCAAGTTATTCTGAATTTGTTCATTATACACAGATTTCCAAGAGATTTTAATGCAGATGAATTCAGGAATTCTGTGTTGTCATCTAAAGTAATTCAGAAATAAAAAGAAAAACAGAAAAGCTATCTTTTTACTCTCAAACTCCTCTTCATATCAAGGTTCTTTTTTTTACAAATTTGCCTAGATAGAAGCCCAGAAAGGGGAAGCTGATGAACTATGCTGGAACTCAGATGCCAGTACCCGTATCTGCCTGTCCTCTGTGCTGTGCTGCATTTTCGGCCTGATTTCATCCTGTGTGTGACTCATCTGCGGAGGACTAGCCTTCCCTGGAGGTGAGTGTACACGTCCAGAAAGGGAGGAGTCAGAGGAGCGCGGCCACTCTGCTTTGCTCCGCGGCTTGTGCACATCATTTAGCCAACGAATACAACCACAACACATAGAAACACCCAAAATACAAGTGTGACAATGGGAAAACAACGCAGGCCAACACCAGACATAGAGAATGACGATGGCAACTCTGATGACTTGAACATGGTCAACCAACTAGTCAGACTCTCAGATAAGGAGTTTAGAGTTGCAATATGGAAGATGTTCAAAAAACTCAAAGAAAGTATAGAAGAGAACACTAATAAGAATCAAGAGAATATGAAGATAGAAATCAGAAACTCCAAACTGAAATTTCAGGTCAAATAACAAGTCTGAAAAACTCAGTAGATGAATTGAAGAAAAACATGGCTGAGCTTTCCCACAAGTTAACAGCAGCTGAGAATAGAATTAGTACACTAGAAAATGAGATTAACAACAATTCCATACAGCAGAAGAAATTGGAAAAAAGCCAAATGATCAAACAATGGAAAAATTACTCAAAGAATGGGAACAGATGAACATAGAAGTCTATGATAAGCTCAAAAGAAACAACTTAAGAATCATTGGAGTCCCAGAGACCCAGGAAGAAAATCTCCAGGAAAAATCAATGGTCAAGAACATCATTAAAGAGAAACTACCAGAGCTAAAGAATACATGCGATGAAATCCTGAATGCCCAAAGAGTACCAACTAAAAGAGACCCCAGAAAAAACACCCCAAGACACATCCTAGTCACAATGACAAATCCCACAGATAGAGACAGAATTCTGAAAGCAGCAAGATTGAAAAAAGAAATTACATTTAAGGGAACATCCTTGAGATTTACTGCAGACCTGTCACCGGAAACACTCAAGGCCAGAAGGCAGTGGTGGGACATAGTGACAAAACTCAATGAAATAAATGCTTCACCTAGAATACAGCACGCAGCAAAACTAACTTTCAGGTTTGAAGGAACAATACATGGTTTCACAGACAAACAACAGTTCAGAAACTTTACAGACTCAAAACCATTCTTTTTTTTGTTTTGTTTTGTTTTGTTTTTGTTTTTGTTTTTGGGCCACACCCGGTGACGCTCAGGGGTTACTCCTGGCTATTCGCTCAGAAGTCACTCCTGGCAGGCACGGGGGACCATATGGGGAACCGGGGAATAGAACCGCGATCTGTCCTAGGTTAGCGCAGGCACCTTATCTCCAGCGCCACCGCCCGGCCCCCTCAAAACTATTCTTAAAAGAAAAAATAAACAGCCTACTTTAAGACAAGACTGACCAACAGACACACTAAACTTTGATCTAAAGATGGCTCTAAATCCCAGGACAATTCTTTCTCTCAATGTCAATGGACTAAATGCACCAGTTAAGAGACACAGAGTTGCTAAATGGATCAAAAACTCAATCCAACCTTCTTCTGCCTACAAGAAATGCACCTGTATAGTCAGAACATACATAGACTCAAAATAAAAGGTTGGAGGAAAATCATCCAAACAAACAATACCCACAAAAATCTGGAATGGTCATACTAATATCAGATGATGCAAACTTTATACTTAGGAAAGTTGTAAGGGACTAAGATGGACATTTTGTATTAATCAAGGGATACACATACAAGAGGATGAAATCACTCTCCTAAACATATATTCACCGAATGAGGGCAAAATATGTAATAAAATTGTTGACAAATCTGAAAAATAATATCAATAAGAACACAATAACTGTGGGAGATTTCAACATGGCATTGTCAACACTTGACAGGTCAACCAGACTGAAGCCCAACAAGAAAATACTAGACGTGAAAAGAGAAATGGACGAAAGAGGCCTAGTGGATATATACAGGACACTCCACCCACAGAAGCCTGGATACACATTCTTCTCTAATGCACATGGGACATTCTCCAGGATAGACTACAGGCTAGCACATAAAACATACCTCCATAATATCAAGAGGATAGAAATTTTTCAGGCTAACTTCGCTAACCACAAGACCCTGAAGTTATATGTAAACTACAAAGGAACACAGAAGAAAAACTTTAATACCTGGAAGTTAAACAGCCTAGTACTTAATAACCTGTGGGTCCGAGATGAAATCAAAGAGAAAATCAAAACCTTCCTGAAAACAAATGACAGTGGAGACACAAACTATCAGAGCCTATGGGACACAGCAAAAGCGGTACTGAGAGAAAAATTTATAGCTTTGCAAGCACATCAGGAAAGAAGAAGGGGCATACCTGAATAGCTTAATGACGCAACTCATAGAATTAGAAAATACTCAACAAAAGGACCCAAAAATAGGAAGACAGAAGGAAATAGCAAAGCTGAGAGCAAAAATCAATGAAGTGGAAACTGAAAAAACAATCCAAAAGATCAGTAAAAGCAGAAGTTGGTTCTTTGAAAAAAATAAACAAGATTGATAGACCATGAACAAAACTAACAAAAAAAGAGAGAGAAACTTGATAACTAGTATTAGCAATGAAAAAGGAGAGATCACTACTGATATGGTAGAGATTCAAAGGGTAATCAGAAACTACTTTGAGAAACTCTATGCCAATAAAAATGAGAACCTGGAAGAAATGGATAAATTTTGGGGCTCTTATAACCTTCCACGGTTGAATGAAGAGGATGTAGCATATCTAAACACATCCATGACTATTGAGGAAAGTAAGACAGTAATCAAATATCTGTCCAAAAACAAAGCCCAGGCCCAGATGGGTTTACTAGTGAATTCTTTCAAACCTTTCAAGAGGAACTACTACCAATCCTGGCAAGACTCTTTCATGAAATCGAAAAAACAGGAACACTTCCAAATAACGTAGAAATGACACAGTTC
>PVKC010044698.1:0-11546 GCA_004027635.1 Crocidura indochinensis | reverse complement strand
GTGTGTAGTTTCTGAGCCTCAGGCAGTATATCTCCAGGCGCTGTTCTCCATTTCCTCTTCATGGCATTAACTTACCCACTGGCAAATAGGTTACACTAGACTTATAACTCACCGCTAATTTACTGCTGTCTTTCTGTGAGCATGGGGTCTTGTTCTTGTAGACAAATCTGGGGATCTAATAACAAAGTAAAGGAAGAATTCCTCAAGGCTGACCTTGAGGGTAATCTGAGTAGGCTCCCTGGTGGGCCAAGGGCTGCTCTGGAGGATGTGGGCTCAGGAAAAGGGTATAAATAAAGTGCTGCCACTTCCTAGCTAAAAGGGACTGGAAGAGAAAGCAGCATTTCTTGTTCTTGAAGAGCACAGATCTGGAACCTTTTTCCTCCCGATGTTGCTTCTCAACTCAACCTGCCTTTTTCTATGGGATGAGGGTGTTGTGGAATGAAGTCAGTCTTCCCTGTTTTAGTTCCAGCTCTGAATCTGAGTCAGAGCAACAATACTGTGCACCTACACTGCTTTCAGGAACTTTGGCAATTGGGTCCAAATAACAGGCTCTTGAATCAAATTCTCAGTTGTGTTTTGTTCTTGTTTATGGGCCACACTAGCAATGCTTAGGGACCATTCCTTGCTCAGTGCTTGGGGGTCAGTCACTCCCAGTGGTGCTCAGGAGACCCTACAATGCCAGGGATTGAACCTGGGGCTCTTGCATATAAAAGGTCATCTCCAGCAGTCATCTGGAGATGTCAAGTTTCTGGTGGTTTTTTTGTGTGTGTTTTGCCTTACTTTTTTTTTTATTGATTGAAGTTCTGTGATTTACAATATATTAATGATGGTTTCCTATGCACATAATTTTTTGTTTGTTTGGGAGCTACATCCAGCTGCTTTCATTGATTACTCCGGCTTTGTGCTCAGAAATTACTCCTGGCAGGCTCAGGGGATCCTATGAGATGCCAGGGATCGAACCTGGGTCAGTCACATTCAAAGCAACCCCCCTAACTACTGTGATATTGCTCTGGGCTATTATGCTTTTTTGTTTGTTTTTATTTTGGGACTATACCTGATAGTTTTCAGGAGTTACTCCTGGCTCTGCACTCAGGAATTACTCCTGGCAGGCTCGGGGGACCATATGGAATGCTGGGGATTGAACCTGGATTGGTCAAATGCAAGGTAAACACACTATCTGTTACTATTGCTCTGGTCCCTTGTTTGCTTTTCTTGTTTTTTCTTTTTTTTTTTACTTTTATTTATTTATTTTTAATCAGTAGCCTATTTGCCAGCTTGTGGATCCTTCTGCACTCCAAAGGGTAGGAGTCTTCCTTTCCCAAGTCCAGTCTGTTTAGCCTAATCTCAGAATCTTGTTCAAAGGAAAAAAGTCAGGGCCTTTTCCATAGTACACAGAGGAGTGTGCCAAAGGAGACATCCATTTTTTACTAGTTATACTACTGCTTATCCATTAAAGTAAGATAAAAATACCTGTTCCCTGCCTGGCTCCCAAAGCGCCAATTCAAATGAATGAGGATGTAAAAGCTCATGGTAAGAAAATCTCTCCCCAGATAGTTCCAGATGAAAGAACATCTCTTTAGCACTTCCAGTAAGTTAGACAATGAGGCCTCCCCTTATGGCTGACTAGAGTAATCTCTGCGTTTTTTTTTTTTTTTTTGAAGTAAGAGGGGACATAAAGCCTCAGAAGGGTTGAATAACTTTTCTAAGGTCACACAGTAAATCACTCCTTTAAAGACTTGATTTCTTTCATCAGTTCACATATTTCTTAAGTATGTTTGCTCTGGGCCAGTACAAGGGCTAAATGGGTTGAAGCACATACTTTGCATACAGGATGTCCTGGGTATGATCCCAAGTATTATATGGTTTCTCAAGCACCTTTGGAAGCAACTCTCAGTTCTAATCAAGGAGTAGCCCCCCAAACAAATACAAACACAAAAGAAAATGTTTTGGTTTAATTCCTTGAAGAAAAAGCAGACTGGAGACCAGAGAGATAGCATGGAGATAAGGCGTTTGCCTTTCATGCAGAAGGACAGTGGTTTGAATCCGGCATCCCATATGTTCCCCCGTGCTTGCCGGGGGCGATTTCTGAGCATAGAGCCAGGAGTTACCCCTGAGCGCTGCCAGGTGTGACCTAAAAACCAAAAAAAAAAAAGGAAGAAAAAGAACAAGCAGACTAAAAGAGCATTTAAAAGTGACATATCTGTTAAAAAAATACTATTTTAGTAGACAAGAAGAAAAGCATTTTATGTTCTATTTTGCTGAGTTTCTTCAGGTCTCTCTCCCATCCCTTACTTCTCTTCTTCTCTTGCCTTGATTCTCCTTTTCTTTCTTTCTTTCTAGCAGCTAAATCAGCACTTTTATCTGTGGGACACTTTCTCTTTTCTTTTTTTTTTTTTTTTTTTTTTTTTTTTTTTTTTTTTTTTTTTTCTGCCAGCTTTTTCCTGCTGCCGCCAGGACCTTCCCTTTCTCTAGACTTCCTCAGTTGATGCTGTGCAGGAGCTGATAACTTATCTCTGCAGAGCAAGAAGAAAATGAGATAGTGGGTCCAGAAGCCAGTCCCAAGAGCATCTTGGGAAATGGCCTGTTGTTGTGAAGTCCTTGTCTTCCCATTTCACTCCCACACCCAAGCAAAGATCACTCTCAGATACTTTTCTTCTCTCTTTCTGCCCTAGTCTGTACTTCTATAGTCAGATTAAGGTAGATACAAGAAAGGGACAGGACAGCTACAGTAAAGTTATTCTCTCTTTCTCTCTTTCGCTCTCTCTCCCCCTCTTCTTTTTATTTTTGTTTTTGGATCACACCCAGTGGCACTCAGGAGTTATTCCTGGCTCTATGCTCAAATATCACCGCTGAAGCCTTAGGGATCATTAGGATGTTGGGATTCGAACCACCATTCATCCTAGGTCAGCCTCATGCAAGTCAAATGCCCTACCGCTGTGCTATTTCTCTGACCCCTGAGTCTTTCTGAGTTCTGGTTTTTGTGGGTAGAAATGATCAATCCAATGTGAGCCTTTGTATATTTGACCCAGTTTTAGGGTACTGGAAGAGTCTATCTGAAGCATAGAGTGAGTTATTGTCATTTCTAGTAATTTCTCAAGGGGCCCACCTCACACTTACCATTTCTTTCTTCTATCACCCCATTCTATACCTCAATGACCTGACATGGAAATTTCATCCCACACCAGGATGATCTCACCTGGAGAACTCCCAGCTTCAATTGTGAAAAACCCTAGGGGTTGGAAGCACATTAGTCATCAGTTCTTAATCTAATAAATATGCAACTTTTCCTCCAGTAGAAAAATACTTTCCATTCCCATAAGCAATGCAAAGTAGAGAAATTGCTTCTGCAGCTGCTTCAGTCTAAGTCAGCAGTTCTCTGATGGGAGGGTATCCCCCCCTTTCCACTCCCAATACAAGGGGGCATTGGTAATGTTTGAAGATGTATTTGTCACAACTAAGAGAAGGTCATTATTGGCATCTGTTGGACAGAGGCTAGAGATCTTGGTATCCAACAATAAACAGGACAACCCTCCCTATTAAAAAGAATTATTCATCCCAGGTTGACAAGTGCCAAAGCTGAAAAAAATCCTTAATTCACCATCAAGCAAGGTCATGAGTGAAGTTGTATAGTGGCATGGACTTGCTCTGAGAAGATATATGGTCCCAGAGATTAGGAGGTACCCTGCTTGAGAGGAGAAATAGTTCTTAATATCACGCCTACTGAGCTTATAGTTTAAAGAATATCATAAAAATATTGCATCTTAGATCTGGAAAATATCATGTTGGTGAAGTTAGTCAGAAGAAGAGGGACAGACAGAGATGATCTCTCTCATATGTGAGATATAACAAAACAGAGTAGAGGACCAGGAAATGCCTAAAAGCAACAGAAAGAGAATTGCACTTCAATAGGATATAAACTGTGCAGGGGATAGAATGGGCTGGGGATACTGTGACAATGGTGAAGGGAAGTGGTCACTTTGTGGGGAGGTGTTGGAAGATGATAAAGTATTATGCATGAAACCCTATCAGTAACAGTTTTGTAAACAACAATGCCTAATTTTTTTTTAAAGGGCTGGCTTATCATAGTGACAGGCAGGGGTGGGGGAAACAGGGGTTGGGAGGAAACTGGGAAAGGAAACTGGTGGAGGGAAGTTGACCCTGGTGAAGGACTTAATATTAGAACATTATATGCTTGAATCCAATTATGAATAACTAAATCACAGTGTTTTAATAAAAATTGCATATTTCATCAATGTTTATCAATCCAATACTTTTTTTTGGAGTTCTTATGGTATGCTAGCCCTGTGCTACAACGTTCTTTTTTTTTTATAATATCTTTATTTAAGCACCTTGATTACAAACTTGATTGTGGTTATGTTTCAGTCTGTGCTACTAAATTCTAAGGATGTCCTCAGTGGGTAAATTGATGTCTCCCAATACACGTGGGAGAGAAATTCTTTTTCTATGTTCTATTTTCCATCACCATTGTGAGCTATATATTTGTGAATGGGAAGGACTTTCCAGAAAAAGGAAGATGAGTTTGAGGAGGCTCTAGGAAGCGGAGTGATTGCATCTTTGGATGTACTGTGGACAGTTCATAGAAAAGTAGAAGAGAAACGTAGGTGAAGAAGAAAAGATCTGGGTGCCATTGTGAGAGTAGGTAAACTACATGGGTCAAGAAGACAATTGTGGAATGAAGATGCTGCAAAGAATTTAAACCTTGTCTGTTGCTGTTAGACTGGGGTCAGATGATTTTCAGCCTCTCTGTTGCTTGGATTTAACACAGAGTGCCTGTTTGCCTTGGAGAGTGGAGTGTTCTATGTACTTGGTAGAGAGGGATAAACTATGAGCAAGTCCACTGAAGCTTGGGAATGTTCTGGTTTCTTTCACAGATATAAATTTCATGGTCCTAACTTCACACCAGTTATGCAAAAGAATTCACCTGCCAAGGGAGAATGGAAAGGAAAGAGGAGATTCTTGTCAGCATTAACATGAGTAAGTGGCCCTGCCATTAACTTTAAAGTTGTGAACAAATTATTTTCCTCATGAAGTAGGCTAAAAAAGATCTTATGAAAGGAGTCATGTGCCATCATTAATTATAATTTATAATAATTAAGAATTATTTTTGAACATCTACAACATGTAGAAATAATTCCATTTATTATTCAATCACTTACAGTTGCTGTACACTGAACACTTATTATGTGTCTTGTACTATGCTACATTTTTAACATACAGAAATGAAATATGGCTCTTCACTTCGAGTTCTTGGGGAAGCTACTATTTCTTTTTATTTTGGGGGGACTACTACTTCTTGAGTTTTTACCATGTACTAAGTTTCAAGCTGAGGGCTTCAATGTATAAAATTTTTTTAATAACTTCAAATATTTATTGTTAATAAGAAAACTAAAGTCCCCAAATGTTTAGCCAATGGTATGAGAGTACTTATGAAAATTCAAGTAGAGACTGGAGGCAAATTTTTTCTCAGCCTTTGTTCAGAAGAATCTTTAGCCCATTCTTCAATTTTCTTTTTTTTTTTTTTTGTTTTGTTTTTTGGGTCACACCTGGCAGCGCTCAGGGGTCACTCCTGACTCCAGGCTCAGAAATAGCTCTTGGCAGGCTTGGCGGACCATATGGGATGCTGGGATTCAAACCACTGACCTTCTGCACACAAGGCAAATGCCTTACATCCATGCTATCTCCCCAACCCCCATTCTTCAATCTTAACAATATCCCATCAGCTCCTTTTTTTCACCCCTCATGATGCTTTGCAGCTGTTTGGTTCTACCAAAGATCACTCCAAGTGGAACCAAGTACTATGAAGGGGAACAACAAAATTAATCCTTCTGGTCTGAGTTTGCTCTCTTTCTTTGCTACAGTCAGCAGAGCTGAGCCAGAAAAATAAGTTCTAGTTTCTTTTGCTGCTAACTTGCTGTGTGTTGCTGGGAGATGTCTTTCTTCTTTGGACTTTGTCTTTCTCCTCTGCACCATGATGGGGATTGTTCTTCATTATGACTAAAACTTCATCTCTATCAGTAGCCATGTACTTTTGAACTCTTCTTCCCACTGTCTTGCCCAATTCTTCCTGGCCTTCCAGTCCTTCTCTTTCAACACAGAGTCACATTTACTTTTCCTTTTGCTCCCTACCAATTGTCGCCCAATATTTGCAGTTCCACTGGCATCCAGAGGACAAGAAAAGAGGCTCTATCTAGGTTGTATCTTGATTGAATGAACAAATTATTTTTTAGAATGGTAGAGACCTTGGCCTGAAGAGATAAGACAGGGGTTAAGGGGCTTGCTTTGCATGTAGCCAATTTGACTTTGATCTCTGACATTTCATATAGTCACTTTGAGTACTGCCAGGAATGAACCCTGAGCACCAAGCCAAGAATAAGCCTTGGGTGTGACTCAAAATCAAAAGATAAATAACTAAAAATGTTAAGAAGATCTAGGGCAAAGAGGTTTGGGACCAACCCTCCACTCAACTTTCAAGGCTGGGTTGTATCCAGGACTATCTTGGGTGGAGGTTTTGGGGTGCCTTTCCAAATCTCCACATAAGACTCAGCCAGGGGCTTATCATGTGGTTGCCTCTTTTCTCTGGAGGCGGTTGGGATGTTGTTAGCCTCTCTGTCCCCGGAGAAGTGAGTTCCAGCTCTGATCCCGATGAGATCATCTGGATCCCCAGTCTGGAGGGCTCAGGGGACAGCTGCCTGTGGTTTCTCTCTTCCTCTAAGAAGGAAAGTCTGAGCAGATGCTCCCCAAGGTGTAGGCTGTGGTCCAGGGAAGGAGGAGCAGGATGTGGGTTTGGATGGGTGGAATGGGAGGGGTAGGGATGGGGATTTGGAACAACACCTAAGTGACATATTTCATAAGATGAGAGAGTCCAACCTCTTTTAATAACTTCTTAAACTCTGATTTTATTCTTAGGAAACCTCATTTCTTCCTTAATATTTATTCATGAGGATTTTTGTTGGTGAAGACAAGAGAAGCAGCTGCTTTGGGTCAGAAGGAATTCACTCAGCAGCAAAGGCAGCTTTTCGTCTGCTCAGGGCAGCCAGGCTTCTCACCCAGAAACAACAGCATCCTAGTTTGGAAGGGCTCAACTCCTGCTGGATTCCTCTGATGTGGGGAAGGGCTCCTAGCACCCTCCACTCCTGATCCTGAAGCCATGAAACTCAGTGCCAGGCTTGGGCAGCTTGAGGAACATAGGAAGGACCCTATCACAGGAAAGAGTGCCTAAGGATCTCAAGGAACTATTTCGGTCAGCAAAGCATCTTCTGGGGATTCTGGGGTTCCAGATGGCTGCATCTTTCAGAGGTTTAGTAAAGTTTTAGTCTTTGTCTGGATCTAGGTCTAGGCTGGAGTGAATCTCTTGGTGGGAAATCAAGTTTTGGATTATATTTGAAGTGAGGTGTAGTATTCAAATAATTTCAAATTATGGTTATGTGAGGGCAGTGTTTTTCCTATCTTGGCTCTCTTAACAATTAAATCATTCTATTGTTGGAGGCTGCCAAGTGATTTTTAATTTTTTTTTCTTTTTGGGCCACACCCAGAGATGCTCAGTGGTTACTACTGACTCTGTACTCAGGAATTACATCTGGGAACTAGGGATGGGACTCAGGTCAGCCATGTGCAAGGCAAGTGTCCTACTTGTTATACAATCTCTCCAGCCCCTTGCCTAATGCTTTTGAAAAGGAAATTTAGCACAATCCTGACCTCCACTATAGATTCTTGTAGTATCTAATTTCAAATCCCATGTAGTAGTCAAAATTGTCTCCACAGAGTTTCCAATGTTCCCAGTGGGGAAAATACTCCCCAACTGAGAATCACAGAAGTAAGTTAACGAGGATACATGTTGGAATTACCTTAGAAAGATTGTGTTTAGACTTTGATTTGATTTGAGTTTAGGATATGGTCAGAGTTAGGATTGCAAGTCATTAAAATCTATGGTTAGGAGTAAAGTTTATGTTCATGTCAGTTTAGGGTTAGAGTTTGTACATTGGTAATGGTCAGACATTGGTAAAGGCCACTTTCTTCCACTGAGCATGCAGCTTTGGGAGGGTCATACATGAACCAATAAGGAGGGAGGGGACCCACTAAGTCAGTCAGATCACCTAAATCCACCCTGGTGATCAATGGGGCGACAGAGAAGTGTCGTAGTCACAATGGGTGATAGGTATCATAGCCATGTCACCCTCGTTTTTTCCATTAGTTGTTGGGAAATGTCCCAACAATGAAGATGTCTCTGGTGGTATCTTCATAATGGGCCTCAAACCTAAAGAAAGTGATTTATATATATATATAAAAAAAGATATTAGGCCGGAGTGATAGCATTGTGGTAGTGCATTTGTCTTGCACGCTGCAGACCCAGGATGGGCCTGGGTTTGATCACTGACATCCCATATGGTCCCTTGAACTTGCCAGGAGTGATTTCTGAACACAGAGTCAGAAGTAAACACTCAGCACTGCTGGGTGTGGCCCCCAAATAAGAAAAATACCAAAGCAAAACAAAGATACTATTTTTTATAAAAGAAGATTTGGGGGGGAGGCACACCAGGTAGTGCTCAGGGGTTTTCTGGCTCTACACTCAGGAATTATTCTTGGAGGTGCTTGAAGAAACAAATGGGCTACTGGGTGTTAAAGCAGGTCAGCCACATGCATAGCAAATGCTGTATTATCTCTCCAGCCCCAGGAAAGAGATTTCTTAACATAGTGGTCATCTCCTGGGCGAACACAGGTTTGGATGAACAGAGTACATGCCATGTGATGACTTACATTGCTTTTTATGTCTTATTTGCACCCAGTGGTCATAGAACCCTCATTCCTGGATCCTTTCCTCACTTTGGTGGAGGAAAATTGGTGGAATCAGGCTCCTTAGACAGGACTACAAGGTGCCTCAGAGACTCCAACAATGAGGGCATTTTAGATCTAGAGGGGAAGGCACCTAACTCTCCTCTTCTTTATTACTATATCTTAGTGTAATCACTGTTAATTTCATCTCCCTACCTTCATATTCCTATCTTCCAAATAACCAGACGTCCCCCAAAGAAGCCCTCATTTACCATGTTCATGAATTGGAGATGAAGGTCACTATTATAAACTCTCAGAAGTGCTTGAGGAAAGATGCTGTGTTGCTTTACTTTTATTCCTTTTCCCCTGTGTTTCCAAAAGAAAAAGGGCATTCCAAGCTACTTCTAGCCCAGCATCTGAGCGGTGGCAGGCACTTCCCGAGGCCTCCACCTGTCCATGTCAGAGAATTCAGGAAGAATGGGGGTGCCAGAGGTAGATGCAACAGAGAGGGAGCTATGCTTCACCAGCTTGTCAACATGTCATTAGGGTGTTCCTGTGGGAACCAAGAGCAGAAGCAGGAGGCAGGAGATGTGGGCGGGAGGGAGGAGGGAGGAAGAGAGAGAAGTGGGAGAGATGAAGGGGTCCATGCCAGGACCACATTCATCCCTGTCATGAGGAGAGCTCTATCAAACCAAGGCCAGGCCTATAAATCAGACCATAATTAGTTGCAAAGAGAAAGCTTTAACATCCTCATCAAATTGATTAATACATCTTGCGGCTCAGGACAGGCTGGCCCTGTCTTGGGAAGCCTGCAAGTGCGCCCAGCTGGAGTGGAGGGAAGGACAGCTCTGTCTGTAGCTGCCAGAGTCAGGTAGGTCCTGCCTCTGTTTGTTCCCTGGAAGAAGATTCTGGCAGGTGGCAGGGGAGGCCAACTTTGAATCCAGGAGGTCACCCTGGGTCTGGAGTCTGGAGAGTCAAGAGAATCTGCTGCTTTTAGCCAAGAATGAGTCTGAATACTGTGGTGTGGGCTCTTTACTCTTCCTCTTTGCGATCTCAGTGTCACTATCTATAAACAGGTCATGTTGAATTAGAGGAACCTGGTTTCCTTACATTACTGATGCCAGAAATGTCTACTGGCAAGGACATTTGGAGGTCATGCTCAGTGAAGACCATACTCTGGGTTCAATTTCTTGACCATCTAACAGAGGTGAAGTTTGAGGTAAACTTAGATAATTTAATTTAAGTCAGACTATAGAGATGACCACGCTTTTCTTGTGTATCCATTCGAAGACCTAAGAATCAAATACCCTTCATTTTTTAAAGCAAAACAGAGAAATGATTTAGGTTCAACTTAGATTCACATCTGGATCACTCCCTTTTTAGTGTTTTTTGGGGAAATTTAACCTCTTTAGCCTCCTTTTTTTAGACTGGAAAAATAGTGTCTACTCTGTTGGACCATTTACTAGGACAAACAGACAGATGCACACCCCTTAGTCCAGTCTGGCATCAAAAAGGCAGTCAAAAGTAATAACCAGGGCCTGAGAGATAGCATGGAGGTAGGGTGTTTGCCTTGCATGCAGTAGGACGATGATTTGAACCCTGGCATCCTATATGGTCCCCCGAACCTGCCAGGAGTGATTTCTGAGCATAGACCCAGGAGTAATCCCTGAGCGCTGCCGTGTGTGACCCAAAAGCAAAACAAAAAAAGTAATAACCAAATTATTATTATTTAGAAGATTTGTGATATATTTATAAAGGCATCTAAATCAACTGGAAAAATGAACTCTTGAAAAAGTAAAGACCTGACTCTTCACGTATCATCTAATGAGTCACTCTTCTGTGATACAACATAATAGCCAGCATTTTATTGTGTGAAAAGCACTGGAATTTTGGTTGGAAGGTTCTAATCCTATATTTACGATTTCTGAACTTGCTTAAGATCCCTCATTTTTCAAATACAAAGTATTTTATATGCAGTATTGTGGGTATCTCTCTTGCCTTTTGCTGAATTCTCCAAGGTCCCCTAGATGGAAGAACAAATGAAATAGGTTCTTTTCAACCGCTGGAAGACACTCTTATTCGAAAGGACAGCATATCCTAAGTCTTCTATCAATTGCACGTATCCTGTTTCCTGCTTTAGCAACAATACAACAAAATCTGCTTTATTGCTGGTAATAAATACTATATATGGTAGTGTTTAGATTACATTATTGTATAGTATAGCAATACTATACAATTTTTTCTTTTCTTTTCTAATGATTAAGCTGTTCATGGAACCCAAGGGCATAAGCATATTCTCTCTTTCTCTCTTTTTTTGGGTCACTCGTGGCGGTGCTCAGGGGTTACTTACTCCTCAGTCTGTGCTTAAAAATCACTCCTGGCTGGCTCATCGGACCATATGGGATGCCGGGAATTGAATTGGGGTCCACCCTGTGTTGGCCATCCTACTGCTGTGCTTCTCCAGCCCAGTATAATCTCAAAGTAGCTGAGAACAGGCCAACGTAGTGGGTGGAGGAAGAACTAGACAGAAAGATCCTGGATTAAGTTTGAAAGAGATTTTTCTGCAAACCTAGAACTCAGAGAGAGAGAGATATGCTTTCTCCATAATTATTCAAAAATTCTCCTTAAAATAATCAGTTTCATGATTAGCACCCCCTTATACCATTCTGCCATAATAAAGTCTATCTTCCCCCTAGAAAACAGTTGCAAGTAGAGGGTGAAAGGGAGGGAAGAAAGAGCTAAAAACAAGAGAGAGA
>PVKC010044697.1:0-11541 GCA_004027635.1 Crocidura indochinensis | reverse complement strand
AGTCTCCAGTATTCTTCTGCCATTTGCTGGAGGGGGCGGTGCTTCAGCTCAGTCCACAAGTCCTGGCTAAGCTGAAGAGGTAGGAGGCTGAACTGAACTGTATGCCACTGAACTATTTAACCCACAACATTCTGGGCTTTGTATGAGACCAAAGCAATGATGATATCTGCGAACTTGGTGATGATGATAATGTCTATGCTAGTACCCTCACATCAGATACAGCTGAAGTTCTGTTTGGACATACAGATGAGGAGGAGGAGGAGGAATCCAGTTTTGAAGAATTTTTAACCTTTGTGATTTAGCTTGATTACCTGTTAAGCTATGATAGTCTGCACTTTACTTAAAGTTTAAAAACTATTGTTGCTAGTTTACAGTTTTTCTTTAGCAATTAATATTGAAAAACATTTAACCTGCTGCTTTCTTAGTTTTTGTAATTGCTTTGGGTATATATTTTTATTTTTGAAATTTGCCAGTGGCTGTTGCATTTTCATCTCTTGAGTTACCAAGTTTCCCCAGTTTTTAGGGTAAAATTAAGGGAGTCAGTTGGCTTATACTTGAGCATATGTTGTAAGTTGTTTTGGCATTACACATTTAATTCTAAAATGATCTTTGATTATGGTAAATAGTGGAAATGTTACACTTGTAGGTATGTAGACTTGAGCTGACTGTCATCTAAATAGACAATTTCAGGCCCAGAGTGATAGCACAGTGGTAGGGTGTTTGCCTTGCATGTGACTAAACCAGGATGAATGCAGGTTTGATTCCTGGCATCCTATATGGTCCCCCAAGCAAGGAGCGATTTCTGAGCACAAACCCAGAAGTAACCCCTGAGATCCACCAGGTATGGCCTCAAGACTTAAATAAATACAGTCTTGAAGAATAGTCGAAAAAGAGAATCATACCGAACAAAATATGTTAATGCTGGTTCACTGCCTCACATGACATAAGAAATATAACTATGTTTTATAACTTATGTACATGTTTACACTTACTCATTTGTTCCTCTCCCACAAGTAACCTCTGTCTTGTTCAGTATGCATGGCATGTATCTAATTCATGTGTGTTTATATCACCATTATACTTCACGTCTTTTTATGTAAGTAGGATTAGACAATATTACGACTCAATACATTTTTTCACTTAAAAATATGTCTTAGAGATCTTGCCAAGTAAATATATGTAAGTCTACCTCTTGCTTTTCAACATCTGAACACGATTCTTTCTTTACTAAGGATGAACCACATTGGATGGAACCCAGGACCCGATAGATGCATGGAACCATTTCTCAGCTTGAAGAAATAGCATTTTATTGCCAAACATTTTTCAGGAATTTCTGCAGAAAAACTACACCATACATATGATCTCCATTTTCAATATGCTATTTCTTTTCATTTGTAGTGTTTGAAATGTATCAAAGCTCAATAAGAGAATTCTGTGTCTAATTCACTCTGGAGTCTTCTCTGAAGTAATCATTGCTTGAAGGCATACGTTTCAAGTTATATATTTTGTGGTAACAATAACTTGACTATTATTTCACACTTTGCATATTTTAAAAATGATTAATTTGTTACATTATTAGCCCAAATTTTAAAATCTGAAAACATGACTTAGGCAGAAACAGAGAAAGTGGCCTTGAAACTCTTTTTATAGATAACTTGGAAGAGGGTTTATCACCAAAAATAAAGCAAAGCAAAACAAAAACCAGAATAATAGGAAGATGTACTATTCCTTTGTTTAAAATTTTAAAATATGGTACTAATATAAATAGAAGAGAAAATGAGATTAAATCTATGTGCCTTGATCTTAACCTTCACAGAGATCAAAACATAAAATTCATTCCCACAAATTCTTTTTTGGTTAATACATAAATAAGTATCACTGAAAAAAATATTAATGTATAGTGATGATAATGTGGTTCCAAATAATTTCAAGCAACAATTTCATCTACACTTTTTAATTGGTCTTACCTCCATCTCATATGGTGTATTGCCTTAAATCACAAAATTCTGTTGGTTTATAAGTTTTCTTAAATTTTATTAAACACTGTAGAACAAGTTTAATTTTTATGACATAGGGGATTAACTTTGCAATGCTTTATTCTGAGGAATAAAAAATTTGATTAAAAAAAACATGTTGGAGACTGAGATTTGAGGCACAATTTTTGCTAACTCAAGAGTATCCTCTTTTTCTTTAAGTCTTCTTACATTAACCAATAAGAATAGATCTGTCCTCTCAACTCCTATCCTAGTATACCAAATTTTTGAAATTTGCCAGTGGCTGTTGCATTTTCATCTCTGAATTACCAAGTTTCCCCAGTTTTTAGGGTAAAATTAAGGGAGTCAGTTGGCTTATACTTGAGTATATGTTGTAAGTTGTTTTGGCCTTACACATTTAATTCTAAAATGATCTTTAATTATGGTAAATAGTGAAAATGTTACACTTGTAGGTATGTAGACTTGAGGTGACTGTCATCTAAATAGACAATTTCGGGCCCAGAGTGACAGCACAGTGGTAGGGTGTTTGCCTTGCATGTGACTAACCCAGGATGAATGCAGGTTTGATTCCTGGCATCCTATATGGTTCCCCATATAGGGAAATCGAAAGACAACAATGATAAGTATTCAGTCCCATCTCCTTTGTTCCTTAAGTTTAAGATGTGAGATAGTCAGCTGGGAAGTAGACTTTGATATTTATGAGCACAGCCTCTATCAGCACAACAAGAAAGCAATCATTTAGACTTCATGCAAGTTTTCAAGAACTTTTGCCTATTTTTATAGGATGGTAGATACTCTGACTTTCTCTGTCATCTCTAGCAGCTCACCAAGTTGATTCTATGACCTTGGAACCATCAGAAGATAACTGGGGACCTATTGATATTTAAATAAATAAAATATCCATAATTTGTGAAATTGTCTTGAGTTATAAATTCTATTGAATGACTTATAATTTTCTCTGCAAAATGTGTGCTTTTTCAGATACTTTAGTCTCATCCCTTTATTTTATTAAAATAATCAAAACTTTACTACTTTTACTCCATTTTTCCCTTACATGTATAAAATAAAATTAGTATTTGGTTGATTTTAACCCACATTTTGTATGTGAACTAGTACAGTGATGACCACCTTCAATATATTATAATGAAAAAATTAACCACAAAAAAAATTGTAAAAGAGTTGGAACAATTAGAACTCCTCTGATAAATAATGAGAATGCAAATCGGCAATAACAAAAAACACACTTTTAAAAATAGTTGTGATTTTCTAGAGCAAAATATATTCTATTAAAATAATCAAAAGGTTCTCTTTCACAATGTTTACCCAAGGGAAATGAAAGCATACACAAAGAGTATAGTTAATGTTCATAATTATTCATAACATCCAAAATTGAGAAGCAGCCAGCATATTCAATGACAGTTAAGTAATTTTTTAAGCTTTTAATAATTATTTTATTTGAGTACCATGGTTACAAACTTGTTCATAACTGGGTTTCAGTCATAGAATATACAACCCCATTGATCAGTGAAACATTTCTGCCATAATGTCCCCCATTTCCCTATTCCTGCTCCCCCTGACTATCTTTGAAACAGTCATTTTATTTCTCTCTCTCATTCTCATTGTTATGGTAGATGACAGTGCAGTAAGATCTTTAAGTGCTCTCACCACTCTTTGTGATAAGAATTATATCATGGACTGTTCCTTGTGAACCTCATCTCTATTGTGTTGATATAATTACCATATTGTCTTTTATATTTGTTTTGTTTATATTGTTATATTATATTGTTTATATTGTTTGGTTTTTGGGTCACTTCCGGCAGCGCTCAAGGTTTACTCCTGGCTCTACACTCAGAAATTGCTCTTGGCAGGCTCGGGGGACCACATGGGATGCAGAATTTGAACTACCTACCTTGTGTATGCAAGGCAAACCCCTTACCTCATGTTATCTCTCCAGCCCCGTCTTCTATATTTTTTATATCCTATAGATGAGTGAGACTATTCTGTGTCTATCTCTCTCCCTCTGACTCATTTCACTCAGCATATGTGTCCATCCATGTATAGGAAAATTTTATGACTTTATTTTCCCTAATTGCTACGTAGTAGTATTCCATTGTGTAGATAACCAAAGTTCTTTTATCCACTCATCTTTTGTTGGGCATCTGGAATATTTCTAGATTTTTGACTATTATAAATAGTGCTGCTGTGAACATAGGAGTGCAGAGGACATAACTGTGTTGTGTTTTTGTGATTCTCAGGCATATCTCTAGGAGAGATATTGCTGGATTATATAGTAGCTCAATTTCCAGATTTTTGAGGAATATCATATTGATTTCCAGAAAGTTTGAATTAGAAGGAATTCCCACTAGCCATGAATGAGAGTTCCTTTCTCCACACAACCACACCAGCACTGGCTGCTCTTGTTTTTTTGTGATGTGTGCCAGTCTCTGTGGATTGAGATGATAGCGCATTGTTGTTTTGATTTGCAACTCCCTGATGATTAGTGATGTGAAGTATTTTTTCATGTGCCTTTTGGCCATCTAATATTTCTTCTTTGAGTGTCTGTTCATTTCTTCTGCCATTTTTTGATAGGATAAATTTTTTTCTCGTTAAGTTATTTCAGTACCTTGTATGTCTTATTAGCCACTTATCTGATGAGTATTGGTGAATAGTTTCGCCCACTCAATGGGTGGCCTTTATATCCTCTTCATTGTTTCCTTTGAAGTGCAAATACTTCTCAGTTTGATTTGTCCCATTTGTTTATCTCTGCTTCTACTTATTTGGACAGTGTTGGTTCCTTCTTGAAAATGCATTTAGCCTCAATGTCATGAAGTGTTTTTGCCTACATTTTCTTCAATATGACTTAATAGTTTTGGTTTTGATGTTAAGTTCTTTAATCCATTCTGATTTGATCATTGTGCATGGTGTTAGATAGAAGTCTAAGTTTGCTTTATTGCATGTGGCTGACAAGTTGTTTTTCCTTGCTTCCTTTTGCAATATTTGCCCCTTTATCAAAGATTATTGATAGTATATCTTGGTGTCATTCTTTGTATATTCAAATCTATTACATTGATCTGAGGGATTGTCTTTATTCCAATATCATGCTGTTTTAATTACTATTGCTTTGTAGTGCAATTTAAAGTTAGGGAAAGTAATGCCGCCCATCTTATTTTCCTGTATTGCTTCAGCAGTTCATGGGCATTTATTGTTCCAAATTAATTTCAAAACTGTTTTATTCAATTCTTTGAAGAATATCATGGATATCCTTATTGGGATCTCATTAAATCTGTAAAGAGCTTTGGAGAGTATTATCATTTTAATGATGCTGTTTCACCCAATTTATGAAGAGAGCATATGTCTCCAATTCTTGTGTCCTTTTTTATTTCCTAAAACAGTGTTTTGTAGTTTTTCTTCACCTCTTTAATTAAGTTGACATGATGGTATTTGAGTTTCTGTGGTACTATTCTGAATTGGGTTGTTTTATGTTTATTTGTTTTTAATATTTGGGTTGTTTTTAATGTTTATTTCTTCTCTATAATTATTTGTGTAAAAAAGTTCATTGGTTTTTGTAGTCTGCTACATTCTGCCAATGTATCTGCTAATACTATCTATTGTTTCTAAAAAGATTTTTTAGTAAAGTCCTTATCATTTTCTAAATATAGAATTATGCCATGTACTAACAGTGAGTGTTTGACTTGAGTTTTCTATCTGGATGCATTTGATATTTTTGTGTGTGTTTCGCCGTTGGGTTACACATGGCAGCACTCAGGGGTTACTTCTGGCTCTATACTCAGAAATCACTCCTGGCAGGCTCGGGGGATCATATAGGATACTGGGATTGAAACCACCATCCTTCTGCATGCAAGGCAAATGCCTTACCTCCTTGCTATCTCTCTGGCCCCACCTTTGATTTTTTTTTCTTGCATTTTTCTTTCTTTTTTTTTTACCAAAACAAAAAGAAAACTCTTTATTGAAATTAGACATTTTCTAATGAGTCACTTTACTAGCTGAAGATTTCTACAGTTAATAGAGGAAAGGCAAAATACGTGACCTTATATCAGTTTTTAAAATCAACATTTCTGAGTATCAACAAACTCAAATTTTTTAAGGAGCCAGAAAGGTGTTTAATACACTGCTTGCTTTGTATGCCACGAACCTTGATTCTATCTCTGGGTGCTGTACATGGTCCTCTGAGTACTTCACACCCCCAGTTTCATATACGATCTAAGCAGAGTTGGGAGTTTGCCCTGAGCACTGCTAGATAATACCCTTTTAGGTATTATTTATTCAAAAATTGTATATTTTTGTACATTGAAGTTTAACTTTTTCTAGATTGTCATTTCTTTTTTCAAATCATTCTCCAGTAGACACCTTGGTTCCTGCACCAAGAACCTTTGTTTCAGACCCTTGCAGTCTTTGATATCTTTTTTTTTTTAATTTTGAGAACAAAGGTGCAAAGAAAGAGGACAAGGTAAAGTTACAGTGGAAGGACAATCACCCATAAACAGAATTCACATAAGTCCCCTTGGTGATGTCTTAACATTGAATTTTCAGCCAAAGAATATTGATAAAAATAAAACAGAACCCATGCATAATTACTTTGTCCCTCAGTCCCCAGATTGTGATACATATTTCCTAGCAGCATATAAAGTGTTCTAAAGCCATAGAACTTTATGTATCTTCTTAAATATTGAAGGCATAGTACTTCTATGACATACTTATGACATAATTGCTATGGAAAGTACTTCTAGTACTATGTTGAATAGGAGTGGTGAAAGGGCCATCCTTGTCTTGTGCCAGATTTTAAATGAAAGACTATCAGTATAATATTCTCTTGGGGTTGTGATAGATAGCCTTGACTATATTAAGAAGAGTTTCTTTCATTCTCATCTTGTTGAGAGTTTCATCATGAGCTGGTGTTAGGCATTATCAAATGCTTTCTCTGCATCTATTTATATGATCATATGGGTTTATTTTTCTCTTTGTTAATGTTGTGATATGTTGATTGACATGTGTGTGTTTAACCATACTTACATCTCTAAAATGAATCCTACTTGGTCATGGTATATGGCCTTCTTGATGAGAGATTGGGTGTATAGACTAGGATTTTATTGAGAATGTTTGCAGCTATGCTCATCAAAGATATTAATCTGTATTTCTCTCTCTATCAGTGTGTGTGTATGTGTATGTGTATGCAATCTCTATCTAATTTTGGTATCAGGGAGACAGCTTTGTAAAATCTATTTATCAGGGGTCTCAAACTTGCAGCCCATGGGCCGCAAATGGCCCTCCCTACAACATTTTGTGGCCCTGCTCTAGAGGAATCTTTTTTTGTTTTGTTTTGTCTTAGTTGTTTGGATCACACCCCATAATGTTCAAGGCTTACTACTGACTGCATTCAAGGATCACCCCAATTTTGCCTCCTGTGGCTCGCAGGTAAATTGAGTTTGAGGCCCTTGATTCTAATGTATTTAGTTCATTGACATTGAGAGACCTAATTGTCATGGGATTTATTGTCATCTTTTTGTAGGAATTTAGTTTCTGTTGGTATGTTTTATCCTATAATGGACCTTTCAGTTCATCTTTTAAGGCTGGTTTTGAGTCTTTAAAGTTTCCAAGCTGTTGTTTATCTGTGAAGTTGTATATTCTTCCTTCAAACCTGATTATAAATCTAGCTGGGTAAAGTATTCTTGGAGAAACATTCATTTCTTTGAGTTTTGTTACTATATACAACCACTTCCTTTGGCCTTGAGAGTTGTGTGTGACAAATCTGCTGTAAATCTTAAGAATGCTCCTTAGAATAAAATTTCCTTTTATTGATATTATCGTCTTCAGTATTCTATCTCTGTCTGTGGTATTCATCATTGTGACTTGGATGTGTTTTTGAATGATTTTCTTTGGATTTCTTATAACTGGTACTCTTCAGTCATGCAGGATTTGGTTGCATACTTTAGATGTGGAAGTTTCTCTGAAGTGCAGTACTTGACTATCGATTTGTATAGGAATTTTCATCCTAGGTTACTGGGACTCTAGTGAGTCCTATGTTTTTTCTGTTGAGTTTATCAAAGATTTCTATTTTTGTCTGTCGCATTCTGTGAGGAGTTTTTCCAGTGTCTGATTATTTGCTTAAAAGCTCTTTTCCATCTCCTCTCTTATATGGAGTTGTTATGAATCTCATCTTCCAGCTCACTGATTCTCTCCTCAGCTACTTTTACTCTATTGAAGAGGCTTTCCAGTGAGGTTTTCATTTTACCTACCAATTTTTCAGTCCTGTTAATTCAACTTAAAGTTTTTTTCTTTCTACTTTTATAATTTCTTGATTCTTACTTGTAGTTCATTCCATTCATGCCATGGTTTCTTTGGGTTCATTGAGTATTATCCAGATATCCTCTCTAAAGTCTTGATAGTTTGTCAGCATTTGTTAGGTATGTAGAGCTACCATCATCATTCTCTAAGTATGGTGGTGTTCTGTGTTGTTTCCTTGTATCCTTTGCTGTGTGGTATTTTCTACACGTAGTTCAAGTTCATTAACTGAAAGATATAATTGTGGCACACTGTTGATCAGTCTTCCTGCTGATTCCCTTTTGATTCGAAGGTGGGTACCTGGAGTTGTAGCCTTCTGGAACTGGGGGAAGGGTCTTACCAAGCTGCTGGTCAGATCTGCCACCTTGTTCTCTGTTGTGTTGTGGAGTGGGCATAGGTCCTTTGCCACTTCTGGCATATTGGGAGAACTCACCACTCTGTTGATCAGTCCTCCTGCTCTAGGTAAGTAAATTAAAAAACAAATAGTTGTGTGTCTATATAACAAATTATTCTCAGTAATAAGGACCAAAACAATCGATACATAAACATGGATAAATTTCTAAAATATTATACTGAACAAAATAATGTGCACACAAAAAGTATAAACATAACCAGTCTCCACAAACTTAGAATGTCCTATATTCAAGTGATACATTCTTGGATTATGTTGTGAATTATTAATACTAGAAGGCTTCTAGTCAATGTCTATGACATATATTGCAGTAGCCACAGAATTCCTTGATACCATATCCAGATGTAACTTTAAATAGATTCCTCCTTAACATAGATTTCCAAGAATCCACATCAATCAGTACCAGCCTGCACAAGAAATTTAACATACTTATCAACATTGAGATAAAACATGTTAACTATTTAAATATTAATTAAAACCAAACAACGTATCTAAATGATATTGCCAAACCACATCAAAGTATGTATACTCTAGCTTCAAAACAAATTAAAATCTACATTACTTTTGTTTTTATTGAACTGAATATAAATTGATATTTTAAATATTATTTTTCCTTCCACAGATAAAGTATATAGTTTTACTATAGAAAATAAATGAGAAGCTTAGGTTTTCTTAGCTACTAAAATCATATTTAAAAAACTGCAGCAAGAAAATACTAAGATTATTTATTATACTTTACCTCTTTACTTTTTTAGAATTTCCAAAGTGAGTTTATGAAAATGGTCTTAATCAATTCTTGAAATAAGTCTACAATGTAAGCATTATTGTAATCCTCCTACTAGACTGGGAAAATCTATCAGGCAGGATGCCACATCTCTTATCTAAGTTAAAGTATTGAACTAGAAGGAACAGATTTATATTGTTCTAGTTAAAACAATTTTTACTATTTGCCAAGAAAGGTATGAGACAAGTAGAATTTAGATAGTAGATAGTGCTTTAATAAAATTATTCTTGCTGACCAGTAATAGCCAACTCTATCTGGTTTTCAATAATAAAATGCTTCACCCATGTAATCAAGCTATTAAATCATTTCCTTATGTTATCAATGACTCAGCTTCTTTCTCTCCATCTGCTATCCTCAGTGAATTTCCTCCCACATTGGGTTGGGAGGAAAAGGAGCAACATACAGTTTGAGTTTAAGTAAGAGAAAGGGATAATAATCAGAGTGGCTTACTTCAAATGCCTTTTTTTTTTTTGGTTGATTTACTGTGTTACCTTAAATTACATTGGATTTTAGATGTACAATGTTCCAACACTAATCCCTTTACCAGTATCCATTTCCTCCCACCAATGTCTCCAATTTTCATTTCACTCTCAACCTGGAGAATAACAACAACAAAAAATACAAATGGTTAAAAGGCATCTGCAAAAATGCTCTAGGTCACTAGCCATTACTGAAATGCAAATAAAATGCAATTGATGACTACATAGGCCTTGGTTTCAGTGGATTTGGCTAAATCTTGAGCCCCTAAACATAAACACTGTAAACCAAGTGACAGGGTATACCAGGCCAATCTGAGGGAAGCCAAGATGCTTTTGCTATTTCCTTTAATCTTTCATTAGTACTTCCTCTTGAATCCTGAGAGATTTCTGTCTGTCATAGGGTTCCTCAGGTGGACCTTCATGAGTCTTTAGTTTTGCTATAACAAATGACCATAAAAGTGGTAGCTTATAAATGTATTAATCTACAGTTCAGGAAACCAGAAATCAAAAGGGGGTTAACAAGTTTTCTTCTGAAGGCCTCAGGGCATAATCTGCTCCACTGTCTTTTCTGTATTTTCTAATTACTCCCTGTATTTCTTGGTGTGTAGCCCCTCTTCAATCTTCAACTGATATTATTCCAACCTTTGGTCTAGTCTTTATCTAACCTTTTTTTTTATACTTTTCCTTCTCTTTCAAAGACCTTATTCATTTTATTTGATTCATTCAATTAATCCAAGGAAATATTTTCCTCCCAAGATTCTTAATTTAATTACTAAGAATGGGGAATTCCTGTTTTCATGTAAAGCAACATATGTATAGTTTCTAGGTAAATTGGGAGATAAAGGTCTATTGAATCCAAAGTAAGAAATACAGCAGGTAAGGTATTTGCCAAAGTTATAAAAACTGTATTATAGCCAGATTGAAACTTCTTTTAATATGGACAAAATAATTTGGGGTGGGAGAGTTTGGGAGTCACACCTAGGGGTGTTCTGAGTTTATTCGTGGCTCTGTACTCAATGACCTCTTTTTTTTTTTCTTCCCATCCCTCAATGACCTCTTTTAATAGTGCTTGGGAGATCATATGTAATTCTTGGAATTTGAGCTGACTGGATAAAGACAAGTGCTTTAGCCCCTGTATTATCTCTCATCCTAAAATAATTCTTAAAAACTGACCAAGAAAGCATTTTCTGAATATAAAATGGTATTATCTAATGCTTTATCTGTACAAAAACAAAAGTCATCTTCCCGCCAACTGTGTCACCAGCAATGAGATTCTCACACTTCAAAGAATTTCTGATTTTACATATAAAGGCTTCAAATTAATATCTCTTTGAAGGAACACTACTATGTGTGGATTTTTTAGGACTGCTCGTCACAAATATTCCATATAAATAACAAAACAACATTAAGGAAAAGAACTTGCCTTGAAGTACCTAGCTATAAAGCAGTCTAAAGTGGATTGAACTCCAAACAATTTGATTTAAGAATCTAGATTTATTTTATAAGTAAATCATTGAAGAAGATGTAATTAAGGTAATAGTTGCTTTTGGGCAACTATTAGCCTGGGGCAGG
>PVKC010044696.1:0-11540 GCA_004027635.1 Crocidura indochinensis | reverse complement strand
AAAAAAAAAAAAAAATAAAAAAAAATAAAAGGAGAAAGATAAAAGGAAAGAGTAGGTGAGGTGGTTTGAGGCAAGGCTGGCACTACTAGAGTTACTACATGTCCTTGCACTCAGGGATCACTCCTGGCAGGATTGAAGGACTATATGAGGTGGTAGAAGATCAAACCTGGATCCCCCATATGCAAGGCAATCACGTTATCCACTATGCAATCACTCCAGTCACAGAAATTTTTCTTTTCTATAACTGATGCTCTATTGCCACTGAGTTCATTTGAAGATGCTGGGGGGAAAATAAAAATGCAAAGATACCTAGATTCATATTTTGGAAAATGTTAAGTGGCTTAAAATTAAAACCTTTTATTACTTCTGCTTCTTTCTTACAAATCTACCTTCCTTTGCAAACTGGATTCTGGGTACAGAGATGAGTTCCAAAGGTAGAGGTTCTCGTCCACCTAGTTTCTTCCTGGGCTTTCCTGGAAAGTTCCTTTGATCCTTATTAGTCTATCTGTTGAGTGTTACTTTTCCTGAGTCATTTCTGTGCTCTGTAATAGCTGCTGCTGTTCATGAATTTTTCTATTTTTTGAAAGAAGGCCTAGCTACATAATTTGTGATACCCTGGGAAATATAAAAAATGTGGGTTCGCACTCAGAAATGATCATGACTTTCCAGATGGCTATAGACGAATATTAAGCTAAGCACAGTGCTCTTTTGAGCACAGTGTTCTTTTAAGTTTTGTAGCTAGACACACTCTCCATAGTAATATCACTGTACCCTATCTGGTACAGACTATTTAAAGTCCTTTGGAGATCAGGAACAGAGAGAAAGAGCTAAATGAGAGAAGACAGATTTTTTAATGGGACTAGAAAGAACATAGTTGCATACTAATAAGTTTTGTCCTTGGCACAAGCTTTGTCTTTGGATTTTTTAGTTGTTAAGTGTCAATGATTGCTATATCTGTGCATTTGTGAATCAAGCTCTCTGGAATTTGCTTTTTCTTTTTTGCAGAGGTCAGCATTCTTCTATTGAGGTGGCTGCTTTCTTTCTCCATGTTTTAGCAACAAACTAAATTTAAAACTCTTTCAAGGAGTCTTGCCTTTTTACTTTTGCATTCCAACTGGACATTAATATCCTCTTATGAGTTTCCTTGCTTTTATATGCATATGAAGTTTTATCTTTTCTTATCAGAACTCCTTCCTATGTAGTCAACTTCCCTGCAATCAATATGGAAGTTTCATATTTACAACTGTACCTTATAATACTAAGATTTAATATTTGCATTATTATAGTCTTGCACTGTTAGTGGGGATGGAATATTGTTCTTGAAATCAAAATCTTATTTTGCTTTATGAAAGCCAACAAACTACATATAATTTGTTAAATATTCACAATACAAGAATATGTTCATGGGTGGGATCTTTTTTAAAAAAACAAATATGCACACAATCAGGGGGCTGGAGACATAGCACAGAGGGTAAGATATTTGCATTGCACACCCCTGACCCAGGTTTAATCTCTATTATTCCCAAGCATAGCCAGGAGTGATTCCTGAGAGCAAAGCAAGGAATAACCCCTAAGTATCACTGGATATAAACCATTAGGTTGGAATAATGGAATAACAGTTAAATTCTTCATTCTAATATTTTCTAATTTTTGTGGAAATGCATTTAGGAAGTTAAAATAAAATTAAAGTATTTTATTTAAAAATTAGGTGCAATTTAACATAGCATTGACTGCCACATTTTTAAAATCTCAGATTGTTAATCAACTGTTCATAACTTACATATTTTTGTGATAATATATTTTGCTAAGATGTCTAAAATTCTACATGAGCTCTTAGTATGAAGGAACACTAGCTTTGTGTTAAAATAAAAGTTTATCTTCACTTGCAGTTCACTATTTACTGGTACTAGTCTATAGAGTACCATAGTAGCAGTAATATTTGCAATTATAGACAAATAGTTGAAATAAAGTGGCCATATACCCTCTCTGATTTGTCAGCAGCTAGCAGCACTTCTCAATACATAATTTAGATTCATGTATTCTAATGCAGAGACAGCTGATAGTGGTTTTTTTTGGAGAGAGGAATAGTGTTCTATCCAACAGATGTGTTTGAAAAGATGTGCTAATGTTTAGTTAAAAGAAGATTATTGCAGAGGTTGTAAATTTTAAAAAGTGACTCATCAATACTGTTACAGTTAGAAATATGATTAGTAATTTTCAGATTTTTCTTTTCCTTTTTTCCTATGCCTGTGTATTTAAACTCAAATAGAAGAGGTAATACTTCTTATTAGCTAAAAATTAAATAGAAAAATAAGGGACAACAAGTAGGTATATAGATTTAGACTTGATGCTATCTGAATTGATGAGAGGATGGAAAAAAAGTTAAAATTCAACAATAACTTTCAACAACTAAATATCCCAATATCCTGCCATGTGAAGAAGCTTATTACTTGAGTAAAACTTTGAACGTGATCTCATTGTACTTGAACAAATACTTAGCTTCCAGATCTCAAGAGATTTAAAATTAAGAATAAAATTATATTGAGGTCAGAGAGATAGTACATTGTTAAGGCATTTGTCCTGCATATACTGGCTGACTTTAGTCTCCAGAATTACATGTGGTCCTTGTTCTTGACTCTGTAATCCCTGAACACAGCACCAAGAATAAGACCTGAGCACAGCTAGAGTTCCCTCAGTCTCCCCCAAAACCACACAAATATGTTTTATTAGTTTTCAATATACAAAAATATTTTTACAATAAATTTGGGGTTTTTCTTTATGTGTGTACATAATATGATGATATAATGATTATTTCCATCACTAAAATTCCAGTGTCATTTAAAATAGTTTTCATATCTCTTCTAAATCAAGTTATATATGTTTTACATTCTGATATTACTTATATTGATATATTTTTCTTGCATAGAATTAACAGGAGTTATTGTTTGAATTACGAGCATTTGCATAAAACTATCTTTTCTCACTGCTTATGTTTTTTTTTTCATTTATATATGAATTTAGCCTAGTTACTTTCTTTCAACTACATCCTCCAAATATATTCTATGGACTTCTTTAGCCTTTATCTAATAGGGTAGGTATTAAATTTCAAATAGACATTCATCAAAATTTTTGACATGGAGTACTTTTTTTTATCATCATTGCATTCTAAGCATCTAATTTCCACAATCAGACCCCACTTTCAGCCTTCAGAGTGCTATCTTCTTATTATCAAATGTGACAGAGAGGAAAGTATTGGGAGTCTTGCAAAGGGCCACAACGTCATTCATGAGGACTCCACCTCATTATTTAAAGTCTTACAAGTCCATTATTTACATCTTGTTTCCCTAGAGGTTGTTGAAAGCAAGTCTAAATTTAAAAACATGATATTGCTATAATCAAGTGCTCAAGGGAAATCAAATACCTAAATATCATCTCAGATTACTACACAGTTTTTCATTTTATTTAAGTTCCTTCATATTTTGTTTAAATTTTATAACCTCAGATATGCATTTCAAAATGCATTTGTTGTATTTTATCAGTATTTCTAGATGTTTAACTTAGAAAGATATTCATAATATATATGTCCTACATATTACCAGAATTGGAAATCCAGAGTGCATTTCTTACCTACATTTTCTTAATTTTTTCTAGTTTAGTAGAATATATCTTAAAATTTCATATTTTTGTGATCTACAAGTATGCAGAAACATTTTGGAGCACATTTTTTACTGTCTTATCTTAACCACTTTTATTATTCATAAAGTCAGTCTCATTTACTGTCATTTTTATAATACAATTAAAATTTCTTTTGGTACTTTTATTAGTTACCTAAATGTGAGAGAATGGCTCATTTTTAGTTGAAAAATAATGAGACAGAGTCTGAAAAATGACAGAGCTGATTATTATTATTATTCCAGCTGAGAAAAATGTCAACTAGTGTTTTATAAATATTGAGATTGACATGAGAAATATGAACATTTTAAAGCCTGTTAATTTCTATTAAATGGAAATTTCCTGATGAACACATTATTTTTGCACATTGATACTGACTTACCATATAAGAGAATCACACTACATTGGTCACAAAAATATGAAATATAACCTTTAATAAAATATTATATTGATGTAGTGTAGATAACATAATAGTTTCAATGTTTATGACTTTGATGTAGTTTTCATACCTTACCAATAGCACATTGCCCAAGACTCTCGCCCAGTGTCCATATTGTGATTATTCTTCTTCCTCCGTTCCTTTCAGATCCACCACAAGGCTCCTAACTTGGTGATCTCTTCCTTATGGTTATTCTATGATATATTTCACTTAACATGATCAATTCTATTTTCACTTAAGTTCCTTTTTTGGGGGGTTTTGGGCCATATCCAGTGATGCTCAGGGGTTACACTTGGCTATGAGCTCAGAAATCACTTCTGGATTGGGGACTATATGGGATGCTGGGGGATCTAACTATGGTCTGTCCTAGGCTAGCACGTGCAAGGCAGACGCTTTACCACTTGCACCTCCACTCAGGCCCCTTCATTCAAGTTTCAGTGACTGGATATTTTACCTTTTCTTAAGTTCCATATTATTCAATTGTTCTTATAGACTCTAGATTTATTATTCTTCTGTCATTACATTTTGTGGCTTTGTCTATAGTTTATTATACTAAGATAATAAGTGCCATAATGAATATAGGCTTACATACATATTTTTGAATTAGTGATCTTATGTTCTTAGGATGGATGCCCCCAAATTAGGATTGTGAGCTCATAGGGAAGCTCTATTCTTAGTTTTCAAAGAAGATTCTTATTTTATATAGAGGCTGAAATAGACAAGATTCTTACCAATGGTGAAGAAGATTCCTTTTCACCAGAATTCCACCAATACTGGTTGTTTTTAGTCCTTTTTATCAGTGCTTTTCTCATTGGTCTCTACATCATAAGTGATCTAACATAGGAATTCATATATAAGGAATCAATTTTAAAAGTGAATTTTCTGTCCAAAATGAAACTATCTTAGCCCAAATGGCCTATCATTTCAAAGAGTTTTAGTATCGAGTGTCTATTTAATGTAGGATTATTGACCTGTTCACTCAGATTGTAGATGGTTTGGCCTGTCCAACTCTGTCAACAGAAATGAATTTTACAGACTTCAAGATAAATGACTTGGTAGTCTTTAATGCTTGCTATCATGAATGGGTTTGTCTGTAATTGATAGCTTAGCAGATTTATAGCTCAGGATTATTTTATTCTTGTATGTATTTTAGAAAAAGGATGTATATCTAATATGGTTCAAGTCAAATAAAGACCATATTTGCTAAATTTTCACTATGAAAGAAACTATGCACATATTTAATTGGGAGTGGGAATCAACTTTAAAATTGAATAATAACAAAAGGCATACAATGAAAATGTCAAAAATTAAAGTGTAGGGATCAGTAATGAATACTTTTATTAAAATAGGCCAGATTGATGTCAATGAAACACTAATAAAATGATATAACATCATTATTCTTAAGAATTTCTAAATCTGGGGGCTGGAAGGTGGTGCAAGTGGTAGGACATTTGCCTTGCTCATGCTAACTTAAGACGGATCACAGTTTGATCCGTGGTTCCATCCCTGGCTTCTCATATGGTCTCTCAAGCCAGGAGCAATTTCTGAGCGCATAGCTCGGAGTAACCCCCAAGTGTCACCAGGTGAGGCTCAAAAACAAAACAAAAACAAAAATGTATTTCTAAACCTGCTACTGAGTACATAAATAGGCATATTTATTTGATAAAAGAGTCTTATTTCTCTATTATTTATAAAAAGGAAATCAATACAAGTGTTAAAAGCATTTGAGTAATTAAGAAGTTCATTCGCAGCAGCAACAGTAGCAATGGTAATTGAGGGCATGGTTTTATAAAAGTGTACCAAAAGTCTTGTCAGGTATTCTTTTCTGCTCTCTGTCTAGCAGTATCATGATTTGGGGAGGCATTGTTTGTTTAATTTTCCATTTAATTAAAGAGCAAATCTACTGATAATTGAGTTTTATGAACATAGGATTTCAACGTCAATCCCACCATCAATATCAACTTCTATCACCAGTGTTCCCATACTCATTTGTCCCCTACCCTCCAGTGAACCTTCCGACTTCTCTGCCTGTCACCTTGCCAGACACATCAAAGTTCTGTGGTTTCAGTTTAGATCTCATATTTCAGCGTTGTTAAGTCTGTACTGTACTTTGGTTCTATAGCTATGCCATCTCCCTTCCTCCCAACATAACTAGAACACAGATCCCTGTTCCCCCATTAATTCCCTTTCTCTTTCTTCCCTCCTTGATTTCTTTTTATTTCTGTATTTTTCCTCCATAGAGGGTGATGTATGTATTGACCTCTTACTACATTACATTTTATAATACAGCTATTTTATATATCACAGATAAGCAAGATCATCTTGTGTTTGTCTTTCTTCATCTGGCTTACTTTGCACAGCATATCTTCCAGTTCCCACTAGGTTGCAGCAAATTACTTAATTTCATCAATCCTTGAAGCTACATAACATTGTGTGTATATAATTGGACACCTGAGTTGATTTCATTAATATATTATTAGGTTTTTAATCACTACAGTAATGAATAATGACTTATGTCCTTTTGAATGTTTTTAAATAGTAGAGATAAATACCTAAAAGTGAAACTGTTGGGCCACAAGGCAGCATACTTCTAAGTTAGTGAGGACTCTCCCTAATGTTTTCCACAGGAGTTGAACTGGACAAGATTCCAATCAGCAGTAGGTAAGAGTTTTATTTTCACCACATCTCTGCCAGCACAGACTGATATTTTGATGTATGCCATTCTCAATGATGTGAGATGATATCTCATTGTTGTCTTAATTTGGATTTCCCAATGATATGCAGTGTTGAACACTTTTTCATATGCCTAATGGTGGTCTACTTGTCTTTCTCTAAAGAGTGTCTATTCATTTCCTTTCCCAATTTTTGTTAAGATTTTAAAATTTGCTTTTTTTAATGGTTGTCAATTCTTTATATATCCTGGATATCCCATTCAGGTACATGTCTTTCAGTTTGATACATGTATCTCTTGCCATGCAGAACCTCTTAAATTTGATGAAGTCCATTTTTTTTAATTTTTGTTTTACCTTTGCCACTGGTATCAGATCAGTAAAGATGCCACTGAGGTCAAAATATTGAAGAGTTCTGCCTAAGTTTTCCTCAATATACTTGAGTTTCTGGTCAGATATTTAGGTCTTTAATATACTTCTAATTGACTTTTATGTAAGGTATGAGATATGGATCAAGTTTTAGTTTCTTACATATAGTTATTCAGTTTTCCCAGAACCATTTGTTGAAGAGATTATATTTACTTCATCTTTACATCTCCTCAAGTTTTTTGTTAAAATTTAACTGAATATATATGTGTAGACACTTTTTCATTGGGTATTTGATTCTGACCTATTGATCAGAGAGCCTATCTTTATTCCAGTACCAGGCAGTTTAGTTAATATAGCTTTATAATATTCTTCAGAATTAGGTAATAAGATACTGCTCTATTTCCTATTTTCAGTCTGATTTTGGTTATTTGTGGTTTCTTCTGATTCCATACAAACTTATTTTCCATACAAACTTTATTATTGACTTTCGTGGTACTTGAAGAATATTGTCTGAATTTGGATGGGGATCTATTGAATCTCCATAACTGATAATAGATAATAGTATAATTATTTTAATGTTATTGATTACTTCAATCGAATGCACTTTTTCTCCAATTTTTAAGATCTTCTATCTTTTGCTTAAGTAATTTAAAGTTATCATGTTAAAGATTTCCCACAATTTTTGTTAAGTTGATTCCTAGATGCATGATGGCTTTGAATGGCTTTGAATATTATTTTATATGGAATAGACTCCTTGGTCCCTTTGATCCTTTTTTTTTTCTTTTTTTGGTTTTTGGGCCACACCCAGTGACACTCAGGGGTTACACCTGACTATGAGCTCAGAAATCTCTCCTGGCTTGGGGGACCATATGGTATGCTGGGGGATCGGAACTGCGGTTAGAGTGTGCAAGGCAGACACCTACTGTTTGAACCACCAGTTCAGTCCCTGATTTATTGTTTCTAGGAGCTTTTTGGTGAATTCTTTAGGGACTTCTATATATGTTATCATACCATCTGCAAATAGTGACTTCTTTTTTTTTCTTTTTCTTTAAACTATATTTATTTATTGAGTGATTGTGTTTTGGGCCACACCCTGCGGTGCTCAGTGGTTACTCTTGGCTCTGCACTCGAAAATTGACCCTGGCAGACTGTGGGACTATATGAGATGACCGGAATTGAAACGGGTACCTCCCGGGATGGCTGCATGCAAGGCAAATGTCATACCACTGTGATATCTCTCTGGCCCCTTGACTTCTTTTTTAATTTGGATTATTTTGATTTCTTTTTTCTTTCCTTAATTGTTGTAGCCAGGACTTTTATCACTACATTGAATGATACTATGAATTTTTATAGATTTTTATATTAGTATATAAATATATATACATTTTATATAAATCTATATATATTTTATATATTAGTATATTTTTATACTATCCCTCCATTCCTATTTTGTTGAGCTTACTTTTTTTTTTTTTTTTTTGGTTTTTGGGTCACACCCGGCAGTGCTCAGGGGTTACTCCTGACTCCCTGCTCAGAAATCACTCCTGGCAGGCACGGGGGACCATATGGGGCACCGGGATTCGAACCGATGACCTTTTGCATGAAAGGCAAATGCCCTACCTCCATGCTATCTCCCGGGGCCCCAGTGCTTACTTTTTAATTATGTTTGACTGTTTGATTTTGTAAAAAACGTTCTTTGCATTGATTGATATGATCATGTGGCTTTTATCATTTCTATTATTAATGTGGTTATTATATTAAATGATTTGCATATGTTGAATCATCCTTGCATCAGTGGGATAAATCCAACTTGATCAGGGTGAAAGATTTTTTTTCATGTGTTGTTGAATTCGGTTAGCTAAGATGGATTCGGTTGACTAAGATTCTATTGAGGATTTTGACATTGATGTTTATTAGGGAGATTAGTTTGAATTTTTCTTTTCAGAAATGTTTCTATTTTGAGCATTAGTGTAATGTTAACTTTATAGAAGTATAAAGGATTCCTATTACTTTAATGTTCTGGAAGAACTTAATGAATAAGTGAGTGCCGTATTTTCAGCATATAAGACGAGTTTTTTAACCCATGAAAAATTTCTTAAAAGTCAGGGTCATCTTATACAGCATGGCAAAACTTACTCCAGCTTCAGAGATGATTGATCCACCCACCCCTCTTACCTTCGCATCCCATCCAGCTGCCTGGCGTCATGACTCAGTCCTTTGCTTATCTTGATTAATCTTTCCAGGCACACAGAAGTGCTGAGTTACCTAGCACAGCATCCAGTTTTCTGGTGCTCATTCCTCTGTCCAGTTTTAATGGGACACAGAGGAGGCACTCTGTCTCCCTCTACCTGTCCTATTGATCACTGCACCCCAGCCAACTGCTCTTTGAGGAGCCCCCTCTCCCTGCTCTCAATGTAGATCACAATTAAAAAAATCAGTCACTCACTACAATGCACACCAAATGTTAAAAAACATAAGAGAAAAAGAGTAGACACCTCAAAGGTTAACAGTATATGTTTAATAAAGTTGAACTTTGGAGTGCCAACAATCATTTTGCATTGTAGTGAGTGACTGTGATTTTTCAATTGTGATCTACATTGAGAGCAGAGAGAGGGGCCTCCTCAAAGAGCAGCTTGATTACAGACATAAGTGATTTGGGGTATCAGACCTATAAAGAACACCTCCATATACCAGTGTAACATTCTCACTACCAATGCCCCCTATACTTACCCCCCCCCCCAAACCCGAGCTGTATTCAAGACAGGCTTTCTACTTCTCTCACTCATTGACTTTCTTATCATAGTTGTCAGTGTAATTATTTCTCTAACTATACTCATCACTCTTTGTGATGAACTTGATACCATGAGCCTGTTCTTCCAGCCCTTATCTCTATTCTCTCTGAGCATTATTCCAATAAAATCTTTCATTTTTCTTAAAACCCATAGATGAATGAGACTGTTTTATGTCTACCTCTCTCCCTCTGACTTATTTCACTAAGCATGAGAGATTCCATGTACATCCATGTATAGGAACATTTCATGACTTCATCTCTCCTGATGACTACATACTATTCCATTGTGTATATGTGCCACAGTTTATTTAGCCATTCTTCTGTTGAAGGGCATCTTGGTTGTTTCCAGAGTCTGGTTATTGTAAATAGCGCTGCAATGGATATAGGTGTGAGGAAGGTATTTTTGTATTGTATTTTTGTGTTACTAGGAATGGTATAGCTGGATCATATGGGAGCTCAATGTTCAGGTTTTTGAGGAATGTCCATATTTTTTTTTGATAAATGCTGGACTAACTGTCATTCAGCAGTGAATGAGAGTTTCTTTCTCTCCACATTCCCATCAGCACCAATTATTCTCATTCTTTGTGATGTGTGACAATCTCTGTGGTATGAGATGGCACCTCATTGTTGTTTTGATTTGCCTCCTTAATTATTAGTGAAGTGGAGTATTTTTCATGTGCCTTTTGGCCATTTGTATTTCTTTAAGAAAGTGTCTGTTCATTTCTTCTCCCCATTGTTTAATGGGGTTAGATGTGTTTTTCTTGTTAAGTTCTGTCAGTGTCTTGTATATTTTGGATATTAGCCCCTTATTTTATGGGTATTGAGTGAATAGTTTCTCCCATTCTGTGGGTGGTCTTTGTATCCTAATCACTATTTCTTTTGAGGTGCAGAAGCTTCTCAGTTTAATATAGTCCCATCTGTTTATCTTTGCTTTCACTTGTTTGAAGAGTAATAGACATGGGAAGCAGCTGGGAAGATGGATGAGGAAAAAAACATGCTGTCTATTAAATAATTGTGATGTACAAACTCAATATTGACTAATGATGGGGGGAAGTGAGGCATCAGCTAAGCTAAAGTGGTTTCCTGTTTTAAGCTCATAAAGATTATACTCTTTCATTTGAAAGACATAAACATTGCCCAAACATATGTTTGAGTTTGATCTTTTCAGTCTGAATTTTTTTGCTTGTTTTTGGTTTTGGTTTTTGGGCCACACTGGGTGATGCTCAGGGGTACTACTGACTATGTGCTCAGAAATCTCTCCTGGCTTGGGGGACCATATGAGATACCAGGGGATAGAACCGTAGTCCACCCTAGGCAAGCATGCACAAGGCAAATACCTTACTGCTTGTGCTACTGCTCCGGCCCCTGAATTTTTTTTATGGAAATAAATTTACAACTGCATGTTCTACCTTAAAATCAACTTTTCGGCCAAAAGGGTAATGCCTGTAGAAGATGGAAATAGATATGATGTTTTTCTGAATAAAGAAGAAATATAATGAAGTATATCAAATAGTTCTTTCTTGCATATCTGTGTATTTCATTAATTTTTGAACTTCCTAATCAGGCTGCATATTTTGGAATGGCCTTCCTGAGATTTATT
>PVKC010044695.1:0-11540 GCA_004027635.1 Crocidura indochinensis | reverse complement strand
CATTAAGAATTATACTTAGTTTGGGGCCCGGGAGATAGCATGGAGGTAAGGCGTTTGCCTTTCATGCAAAAGGTCATCGGTTCGAATCCCGGTGTCCCATATGGTCCCCCGTGCCTGCCAGGAGCAATTTCTGAGCATGGGGCCAGGAGTAACCCCTGAGCACTGCCGGGCGTGACCCAAAAGCCATTAAAAAAAAAAAAAAGAATTATACTTAGTTAAGTGGAGATTTGTGGTGCTCATGATATATGAGATATGACATATATGATATATGATATATATGATATGATATATATCTCATATGATATATGAGATATGACATATATGAGATATGACAAGATAATTAGTCTTTTCTCTTGCCTAAGTGCTTTTATTGCTCAAATCCTCCATATATTCCGAAGACAAATCTATCTCTGTCTTTAGCAGCAGCATAACCCACAAAGCTTTATGGCATTTGATATAATCTCCTTTACATTAAGGAAGAGCAAGTGATATAGAGAATTATTTCCCTGGAACTTGAAGAGATTTTTGGTCTTAGGTCATGATGTCATTCTGAACATCAGATCCGAGAAGTGTAGAAGATGTCTATATAGATTTAGTTTGGTTATTTGGGATAACTAGGGTTTTCTGAATTTAAGGGTTTCTGGCACACACAGAAGATGATAGACCTAAAAATAGTAAGTCGTGCCTTATAGGGGATTATCCAAAGCAGAAACTGGTGGACTGAGTATCACATTTATACATTGGGGCTTCCACCAGATTATCATTAAAATATTTTTTGTGGACCAGAGAGATAGTACAGTGGGTAAGACCCTGGCTTTATATATTGGGGTTGATCTTTGGTAAGTGCCCTGAGCCTTGTCAGAAGTGATCCTAAAGTAATTGCAAACTTATAAAATATTGTTTGTGGGTCAGAGAAGTAGTACAGCAAGTAAGGTGCTTTTCTTCATGTAGCAGACCTGCACCCCATATTGTTTCCTCAGTTTGTTCAGGAGTGATGCCTGAGCTCACAGCCAGTATTAAGCCCAGAGCATAGAAAGGTGTAGAGTTCCCCCAAAAAAGTATTAAAATATACTTTATTTGCCCAAAACTAAACTAAAATATTCATTATTTGTATGCCAGATAAGATGTTAAAGCTTTTACTGGTTTGCTTGTATAAAAACTCTGCTGCTCATCTATATGTGTGAATTGTAACCATACTATTGCTATTTAAACAAGTAGTATTATAATCTAAAATTATTCTGCTCATAAGCAAATAATTTGTACTCTGCTTTTATGCATCTTCAAATTATTCTTTGGAATATCTTATGTTTACAGTTGGTAATTATTCTGTTTAACATTTAGAACTTCTGAGCATTGAGCTTTTTTTATCAATAATTTTTATTGTGACCAAAGTGGATTACAAATCTATCAGTAATATTTTAGGTACATAACGGCATTGAATTCAGGGCATTCCCTTCAACCCTGTTCCCAGCATGCATCCTATATCCCCTCCTTTGCCCCCGGCTGCTAGTATAAGTGATCTCCTCTGTTTCTAGCTTGTTGTAGAACGCATATGATTCTGTTGCTGTTGGCTTTGGATTTGGTGTTTAACACATCATTTTTTTTTATTTCTACTCACATTGAGCTATTTTTAAACATTTTTTTTCCAGTATAGAAAATGGAAAGGAGGGCCCGGGAGATAGCATGGAGGTAAGGCGTTTGCCTTTCATGCAAAAGGTCATCGGTTTGAATCCCGGTGCCCCATATGGTCCCCCGTGCCTGCCAGGAGCAATTTCTGAGCATGGAGCCAGGAGTAACCCCTGAGCACTGCCAGGTGTGACCCAAAAACCAAATAAATAAATAGATAAATAAAAATTAAAAAAATGGAAAGGATGTTGTTTGTTCTGAATATAGTCTTGATGTAAAGTGAACAAATAAGTGGTATCAATTTGATGCATTCCTTTGGTATTTGCTGACTGTAGCATTCTTTTCAAACTTTGTTTTATTTATTTATTTTAAAACTCTATTCACCTATTCATTGATTGATTGATCCCCAGGTCACACCTAGTGGTGCTCAGGGGCCACTTCTGGCTCTGCACTCAGAAATGGCTCCTGGCAGGTAGGGGACCACATGGGATACCAGAGAATAGAACCAGTTCCTCCCGGTTGGCAGCATGCAAGGCAAACACCCTACCACTGTGCTATCTCTCCAGCCCTCAATCTTTGTTTTAAAGGTCCTGAGATGGGAAATAAATAGCTTCATTTACTCCCTGTAGTCCTAAGGACTCTTCATTGGAAAATTGATAGTAAGTTGAGTAGGCATCAAAAATGTTGCTCAGTAGATGACAGTATTAATTCTTTTCTCTAGCATTCTAACCAGAATATTTTGTACTTTTTCTGGGAATATATCCCAAAAATATACATACCACATAACCCTAAATCATTTTTTATATATGATAGACCTAGAGAGTACCCTATTGAGTTAAGTTGAGAGGGACAGATGCAGAAAGATCTCTTTCATGTGTGCATATAAAGAAACAGGAAGGGAAGAACAAATAGTCAAAGGTCACAAGGCCTGAAAACTAGTCTATAGAACCATGGGTAGCAGTAGGCTAAGGGAGTAAGAGGATATGGTGTTGAAACATCATATGCAGTACACTCTATTATTAATAGTATTGTAAGTTCTGTTGTCTAAACTAAGAAGAGTAAAGAAAAATCTAGAATTTCAGATAATAAATAGTTGTCCATCATTTTAGTTTGAGATAAAATGAGAACATATTTCATTCTAAGTTAATTTTTAAAAAACAGCTTATAATTTTACAATTAATTATTCATATGTTCCTATGTTTTCTATTTTAAGGATGTGTTGGTGATATTTATAGAATATCTAAGTGACACTACATACAAAAAGGGTTTTACAGTGGTTTCAGGTTTTAAATAATCTTTTGAGAAGTCATTTAGAGTACTCTACTTAGCAAATGGCAATGTTTTACAAAATTGACTTAGAGCTTTATTTAGGATTAATCCATCCTATGCTTATTTATTATCTCATTTACTAATTTGCATATGGCTTTGCAATTTAGAATTTTTAAGTAAACAGGCCTGTACCCATAAAAGAATTACAGAATACATTGAATTAATACAGATTATAAGCAAGGCCAACCCTGGACAGAAATGTGAGGTTACTAAGGGTGGTTACATCTATACTTCTTTGTTCCTCTGACTCCAAAAAAAAATTCCTCTATGCTCTCTCTGGATGGTTTTGTTCCACCGCCATTGTATCTCTTTCATCCCTTCCATTGCCACTGTGTATCCTTCTGGGATCTGTCTTGCCTTTGAGAATTTCAAGGTCTTAAATAGAAATGGTTTAGTAAACCATCATGACCTAAGTGGTAAGTGCTATAAGTGCTGTGTGTAAAGGGCATCCATGTAATTATAATTAATTATAATTACTTAGAGAAAATGTGAACAAAGAGATTAGGTCTGCCTGAAAGGAAAGAGAACATAGGCAAACACTGGAGTTGTATTTAATATATAATTTGATCCTCTCAGGAATAAGGATAAGGAGACAAGTGGAGTGACTTTTTGGGCATGTCTTTCAGTTATGAATTTTCGACTTTATTAATAACCTAAGTACTACCTCTTAACACAGAGCTAGCATAAGGGAGGAAAATATACAGGATCTTTAAACCAACAAAATTTCATTGCATGCTAGTTAACCTGTCCACCTCTCTTGTGTAAATAGTCGTTTTTCTACTGGAATATTTTTCTTCGTTCCCTTTGAGTAGTATTCTAGTGCTCTTTAAAGTCTCAGTTCAGTTCTTTTCTTTTTTTTTTTTTTCTTTGGGTCACACCCGGCAGTGCTCAGGGGTTACTCCTGGCTCCATGCTCAGAAATTGCTCCTGGCAGGCACGGGGGACCATATGGGGCACCGGGATTCGAACCGATGACCTTTTGCATGAAAGGCAAACGCCTTACCTCCATGCTATCTCTCGGGCCCCTCAGTTCAGTTCTTAAATGTTTTGGAAAGGGTTTTAAAGCAGGCGACTTAAGTGAAGTGGGGAGACGGAACTATGTCAGCCTTCAAATCTGCCACTTACCTCTGCCCATATGAGTCACCCAAGGAAGTACCTTGGAAGGCTTAGGAAAAAGAAACATCTGTTTTGAGCATCTGCAGGGTATGGTCCTTCCATCTCTGCTTCACACAGCAACCATCAAAGAGTGCCTGAGTCATATTTGGTCTATCCGGAGTGGGAAATCTTTCCTCTCACCTATTTTCTAAGGGAGCCATAGAATTCCAGTTAGAACAAGGAATTGATCATTTCAGGAAAGGACAATTCATCCTAATTTTTACAAAACCAGGTCTTTTACAGGACTGTCATTCTCCCTCACAGAAGACTTTCAGAAGGCCAATAGTGAAATAAACTATTTTGTGATTAAGAGGAAGGAAGGAGAGTAAATGAATGGGGGGCTGCTTTTCCAAAAGTAAATATCTCAGGCTGAGATACAGGGGGTCTCTCCTTCCTCAATGGGGAAGTGTTTCTCTTGCCTTTGCGAAGTTTTTCTAGGGTTACTTCCAAACTGACCCACTATGGCGGTTTTCCAT
Source organism: Crocidura indochinensis (assembly GCA_004027635.1). Lineage (NCBI taxonomy): Eukaryota > Metazoa > Chordata > Mammalia > Eulipotyphla > Soricidae > Crocidura > Crocidura indochinensis. The sequence continues at coordinate 6,955 of PVKC010044695.1, read as the reverse complement.
GTGGGGAAGAGTTTTTGCTAAGGTCTTGCCAAGAAGTAGAGCTGGGAACTTTTGTGTGCTCTCCTTAATGTCCTTATCATCACTACTTGAGTTTCTTAAATTCCCTCATTGTTCACTATCCTTCTTACTACCTTCCTATAATTACTAGTTAGGTCTGTCAGCATTCTCATAGTACCTTGTACTTCCATCCTACGCTTAATATACTCTCATTTTATTGCCCTTTTCATTGTCATTCCCACTAGACTGTAAACTCCCTGAGGCCAGGGACTAATTAAGTCTTTTTTCTTCCTGCTCTACCACTGCATTCTCAGAACTTGGCATAATGTTTATTTGATCATTAATTTTCTAAATAACATTGGTAAATAGAATAGCAACCCCAGCTGTGTCAAACATTGTATTTGATCTAAGCATTTATAGAATACGGTTCAGATTATTTTTGGTTGTTGACATTTATAAGCCTACCCAGAATGTTATTTAATTATAGTTTAGAGGTAGAATGCTATTTTTAATCATATAAATAAATGTCTGAAATTTATCAAATTTCAAACTTGATATTTAGTCATCAAGACAGTGTGGTTCACCTTTCAATTTGGATTTAAATCCTTCTTGGAAGTTGCCATTTTATAGTATGATAAATAGCTGTGACTTTGCTGTGATTCTAGATGCTATTTTTTAAGAAGCAATTTAATTTTTCTCTGTTGAAGTCATATATTTGAGAGTATATATTTAGAGAATTGTGTATCTAATTTTTTTTTGAGAGAGAAAATGGCATTGATCTGTTTCTTGCCTTTTGAAAATAATACTGTGCTACTTTGGAGGCTTGGAAGGGTTTATCTAGAATTAAGTGGGCTTATGTCTCTTGATGGGCTCCTGCAGATAAAACCTTAACCACCTTCCACCAGGCTGCTTTTGTGTTGATGGACTTTTTTTCCCTTGGGCCAGCAGATGCTGTTTCTTGTAAGATAAGGAGATGGTGGGGAAAAGAAATTGGTTCTGTTTTGCTGCTATTTAAAGCACTGTTGAACTGGTTGGTAGATTTGCGTTCTGTTCATCTCTTTCTCAGGTGAATTATTATTACAGCTGTTGTTAGATAAGAAAAAGTTCCCCAGAGTTTGTACAAAGTATTTATAATGTACAATAGGTTTTATGGATTTCTATACAAAATGAAATGCTCCCCTGAATATTTGAGCCTATTTATGCTTGGTTTAAGAATTTTTAACTACCAGATTGTTTTACTTCAAGTTTTTATGATTAGAATCATTAAAACTAATTTGTTGACTTCATTTGCATCATGTGAAAGGTCAAGTTGTCTAAAATGAATTTCTAGCAAAAATCTTTGGTCTTTTAGACCAGTTTACTACCATTTATAAACTATCTCCTTCTGTTGTCATTCCTGTTTGCTCTCATTCTGCCATCCCTATGACTTCCATTTACTCTGAGATCAGAGCTTGCTAAAGGCTCTTTTTCCATAGCCAAGAAAAAGTGGAGGGGGTTCTGATATTCAAGTCAAGGTAGGAGAGACATAGTTGATTCTTGTTTGATTCTTCTTTACTATGTCAGCTCCATTTCCATGGGGAGAACAACTTTGATGAGGGGCAGCTGCACTTTTCTCTCTCACATTTGCTGTTCATCTTCTCATTGTGGCCTCTTCTTCACATATAGATTTACCACACTGTGTACATAGACTCTTCTTCTTTTATCAGATATGATTGCAATTAATGTTTTGTGTCCCCAACTCTATACCCATAACTAATGCTTTTGTGAGAATTACTTCATTTATGTGAAGAATGGGAAAGGCAGTAAAGTTAAACTTTGATGAGTGATCAGGAAAGCATAATTCCATTACATTTGCTTTTTGTTTTTTGCATTCAGTTCTTCATAACTTCACTTGAGTAAATTTACACAAACTTCATTTGTGTAAATGCTTTGTCTTGTGCACTTTGTTCTTCCATTCTCTTGCTGCAGATAGATCTTGGGGCTTTCTGTCATATGAGTTCTTTTTTTCCCAAACTTAATCTCCTGAGTCTTTCTGGTACACAGATTTTTTTTGTTCTCTGAGCCTTTTCCTTACGCTACTTTCTTCCACCTACATATACTATGCCCTTTTGTCATTGGCATCTTACAGATTTTATTGCTCTTTACTTTTTTGTTGTTGTTTTGTTTTGTTTTTGGATCACACTTGGCAACGTTCAGGGGTTACTCCTGGCTTTACACTCAGAAATCGCTCCTGGCAGGCTCGGGGACCATATGGGTTGCTGAGATTTGAACCACTGTCTTTCTGCATACGAGGCAAACGCCTTACCTCCGTGCTATGTCTGGCCCTTGCTCTTTACTTTTCTATGAGAGACCAGCAATGACTGGTTAAAAAAAGTCTTTTCTTTTGAGTAAAAGGTTTAAGAACCCTTGTGTTGGTTGACTATTGATTTGCTAACCGAAAAACCTGAGTAACTACTTCATCTGTGGTTGAGTATCACTGTCAATGTCAGAGAGTGGCATGCTATGGGATTAGTGACAGTGATTGACTTCAGAATAATTTCCTGTACTGATTTGATTTCTTTCTTAGAGGTCTTAAATCTAGTGCAATAGCTCTTCAAGGTACAATAAAATCCCAGAAAGTATACTAAATTAGTTTCAGGCTTGATTTATATCTAGATTCTATTAGTTTCATGTACATTCTTTAATCACATTTAGGAAACGAGTTACATGTATTTTAGGGGTTCAAAGAAGAACTCTTGGGTGATATATAAGGTACTTGGGTACCTCTTTGTGACTTTTAGCATTCTGGGCCAATGATTTAATGGAAGGGTCTGAGGAGACAGTGTTGCTGTGGCTTGAAGCTGCCGGGGTCCTCCATTCACATTGGGGACCTCCAGGATCACACATAGCCATGTCCAGGGAACCATGTATTACTGGTGATAAAATTGAGGTTGGCGATATCCATGCAAGGCATGTGCCATTTTTCTTTCTCAAATTTAGAAAATATTTTATAATAAGAAGGGAAAGGAAGGCAGGGAAAGTTCCTGGATTGTTGGAAGGGTTTCTCCAATTGGATTTTACAGGTTCTTAACTTTCTGGGTGTTTTTTGTTTTGTTTTGAGGCTACACCTGATAATACTCAGGGGGATACTCCAAGCGTGTTGCCTAGGTGAGGTAGTGTGTTTGCTTCTAGTGATGAGGTGCTTTGGGGGACCATCCTGAGTTGAGGATTGAACCTCAACTTCCCAAATGCAAAGCACACTAGCCTTCACACTATCACACATTGTAGCAGTTTCTGATCTCCAGTTTTTGAACTTTTTCCATAAACTTTAGATCATCATAACTTCTGAATATTACAGCGGTCCAATCATAAATATAAAATTTTGGGGTTGAGAGTATTAGCGTCATTAAATCTGAATTTCTTATTTTCCCAGTGAGAAAATGATGTTCAAAGAGGTTAGACCATAGGGCTAGAATGATAGTAGATAGGGTTCTTGGCTTGCACACAGCTGACCCAGGTTTGACCCCAGGCACTCCCTGAACCCACCAGGAGTGAATCTTGAGCATATAGCCAGACATATGCCCTGATCATTGCCAGGTGTGGCTCAAAAACCAAAACAAGAGACAACAAAGAGATTAGGCCCATGTTAGGTTTCCTTGTAAGTAAAGCAATGTTTATTGTGCTGTTACATCCTGTACAGTCCTATGTACAATGCAATTCAGGCATCGTTTGCACCTACTTATAATACGGTTGACTCATGAGCCATGACTATGTGCAGGTACTGTGCTTAGATGTAAAATGAGGAATACAAAGTTTGTAACAGGTACTTTTTTCAAGGAATTGGTTGGCTATTTGTAGTGTTTTTACCTGGTTGTGTGATATAGTGAGTGCAATTGAAAAGGAAGGATAGGAACTAAGGCTTAACTAAGTTCCAGTGGAATGTTTGTCTCAGTGTTTAGCATATCTTGTATAATTGTTACTAACCATAGTTTTGTTTCTTGGCAAAGCTCAGCCCGTATGTGAGGAGAAAAGAAATTATATTTCATAGTTACAGTGTGAAAGTTGCGTTTGTCAGGACTTAGAACTTCTGTAGATGACTTGGAAGATATTAGTTGAATAGGTGGGAGTGATATTACTTCGTTACACGGGAATTATGAATTATTGAGACACTATGTTTATGTTTTTTGCTACAGACCAAATTGCTTTTTTCTTTGTGCATTGTTTTATGCAAATACTTGGTCTTTTTTGAGTGGAATACATTGAAAATACTTTGCATTTACCAGAGCATTCTCAGTTACCTAAAATCAGGAAAAAGTATCTCATATTGTAATTGTACATCTTTGAATTTCCCTAAAGTTTTCTAAGGCAGGGATAGTGCAAAAGCTCATGAAAGAATCCTTTGAGATTCTCATTTTCTAAATTACTTCATATTTCTACTTCATTTACTTTTATCACTTGGCTTTTCCTCCCTGTACATTCATAAAATATTTTAATTGCTTTTCAGATAGCCACATACAGCACTATAAGAAGATTTAGTTGTTCAATGACAATTGTAGGCTGTCATTGTTGGTTATTAAAAGAATTCTAGGGAGACTAGATATGTACTAACAGTTAGCAAATGTTAGTAAAATTTAGTAAACTGTAAAATGTTTTAATACATAATATTTTTCTTTGTGTTTGTAAACATTTGATGCAACTTCAGAAAGAGATATAGTGGAGTAAGGATATACTTATTAAAATATTTAGCATAATATATGAGCCCCCTTTGTGAGAAAAAATCTGTATTTCTTGGGAACTTTGAATTTTCAACTGAATGAATTGGTTTCAAAGATATGAAAGTATTTTTATGCCTAAATTTATATCTGTTTCTATTTTAAAGGATTATCACCTGATTATCAATGAAAATTATGGATACAAAGATATCTAAAATATTGTAGCGATTGTAATTAATAAAAAGGAAGGTTATGTTAATAAAAATTATACTATAACTTGTTTAGAATTCTTGTTTATAAAAATAATTTACTGATATAGGGAACATTTTATATGCAAGAGGTAAGAAACTTCTGCAGAGGGCAGGAGTGATAGCACAGTGGTAGGGCATTTGCCTTTACGCAGCTGATACAGAATGGACCTGGGTTTGATCCCCGGTATCCCATATGGTCCCCCAATCCTGCCAGGAGCAATTTCTGAGCACAGAGCTAAGAGTAATCCCTGGGTGCTCCTCTGTGTGTGCCACCCCCCCAAAAAAAGAAAATTCAGCAAGCAGGTGGGGCAGAAGCAGAATTAGGCATCCATAGAGTCAAGAAATGAAAGGATTCCTCTTTGGGAAAGGAATCATTCCACAAGAAAAGGCTCCCAGAGAAGTGATAGGTCTCTGTTCTATCTAAATTAATGACATACATGTACTACTACTACTGTCAGTCACAGCGACACATAGTGAAATTTGTAGAATATTCTTTAGAAACATGCATATAAATACAGGAAGAAGTAATGACAAGAATTAGAAGTAGAATGGGGGCATCTTTAAGGAGGAAACAGCACTCTCCAAACAAGTGGAAACAGAGATAAACAGATGGGAATTTATTAAGCTGAGAAGCTTCTGCACTTCAAAGGAAATAGTGCCCAGGATACAAGAGCCACCCACTGAGTGGGAGAAACTAATCACCCAATACCCATCAGATAAGGGGCTAATATCCAAAATATACAAGGCACTGACAGAACTTTACAAGAAAAAAATCTAATCCCATCAAAAAATAGGGAGAAGAAATGAACAGACACTTTGTCAAAGAAGAAATACAAATGGCAAAAGGCACATGAAAAAATGCTCCACATCATTAATCATCAGGGAGATGCAAATCAAAACAACTATGAAATACCATCTCATGCCACAGAGATTGGTGTACATCACAAAGAACGAGAACAAGTAGTGCTGGTGAATGTCTTTACATGACTGAAACCCAACTACAATCATATTTGTAATCAAGGTGTTTAAATAAAGATATTAATAAAAATGTAAAAAATAAGTAGAATGGGAAGGCACAAACTTCATGGTTTTATTTTTTATTATTTTTTAAACAATGGTTATAAGATGGCTTATAATAAAGTTTTTTTTCATTTTTCACAATTGCAAAGTTGTTCATGATTGAATTTCAGTCATATAGTACAATGTCCAATACCCATCCCATCACCAGTGCTTATTTCCCACTAGTGAAATTCCCATTTCTTTTTGGTTTTTAATAATATATTTACTTAAGCACCATGATTACAAGCATGTTCGTAGTTGTGTTTTATTCATAAAATGTACACCCAACTTCAGCATTGCAACTTTCCAACCACCAATGTAGCCCATTTCCCTCCTCCACCACTCCCTGCCTGTTTTTTGAGACAGGCATTCTATTTATCTCTCTCACTATCACTGTCATGGTAATTGTTAGTGTAGTTATTTCTCTAATTGCTTTCATTCTTTATGGTAAGCTTCATAGCATGGGCTGGTTCTTTGGGCCCTCATTTCTTTACTTTTCTTTTTTTTGGGGGGTGGGGTCACACCCAGCAGCGCTCAGTGGTTACTCCTAGCTCTATGCTTAGAAATTGCTCCTGGCAGGCATGGGGGACCATATGGGATGCCAGGATTCAAACCAGCGTCCTTCTGCTTGCAAGGCAAATGTCTTACCTCCACGCTATCTCTCCGGCCCCTGGGCCCTCATTTCTATTGTCTCTGGTATTATTTTTTTTTTGTCCCCAGATTCACAATACAGACCCGGCAAGGGTCTGGGTTGAGGTGTATATGGGGTGCATTTACTGTACCTCCTCTTTCTATACAGTCAGTGTAAAGAACACAGCCTGTGATAAGAATTGGGAGGCCTTATTTTTTTTTAATTTTCATTTTTTTTGAATTTTTCTTTAACTTCTTTTTTAAACACCCCCTCCACTAATGCAACTTTCCCGCCACCAGTGCCCCAAAACTCCCTCCCTCCCAACC
>PVKC010044694.1:0-11544 GCA_004027635.1 Crocidura indochinensis | reverse complement strand
TTTTTGTTTTTGGGCCACACCCGGTGACGCTCAAGGGTTACTCCTGGCTATGTGCTCAGAAGTCGCTCCTGGGGGCCCGGGAGATAGCATGGAGGTAAGGCATTTGCCTTTCATGCAAAAGGTCATTGGTTCGAATCCCGGTGCCCCATATGGTCCCCCATGTCTGCCAGGAGCAATTTCTGAGCATGGACACAAGAGTAACCCCTGAGCACTGCCGGGTGTGACCCAAAAACCAAAAAAAAAAAAAAAAGAAGAAGTTGCTCCTGGCTTGGGGGACCATATGGGGAACCGGTGATCGAACCGCGGTCCGTCCTAGGCTAGCACACGCAAGGCAGGCACCTTACCTCCAGCGCCACCGCCCGGCCCCTTTCCTGCTTATTTTGGATTTCTTTTGTTAATATTTCTTTTGTAACTTAAGATCTACAGAGCATTTATACTTTTTCCAAAACTGGTTTCACAATTGCAAATTTTTTTTTCTGTTCTTTTTGGGAGGGGGGTTCGGGCCACACCCATTTGATGCTCAAAAGGTTACTCTTGGCTAAGCGCTCAGAAATTGTCCCTGGCTTGGGGGGGGGGGACCACATGGGACACCGGGGGATCAAACTGTGGTCCTCTTTGACTAGCGCTTGCAAGCAGACACCTTACCTCTAGCGCCACCTCACCAGCCCCAGTTGCATATTTCTTAAGTTGTTATTTGTCTTAAAAATGTTATGATTTTTTTTCAACCTAGATGGATAGTGAAGAGATGCTTACTTCATTCAGCTTCTTTCCTGAATATCCTTTCTAGATACTATGGATTGTACTATTGTTAAGAAAGGGATACTACGTATGTCACTTTTATCTCCATCCAAGATGCACTTATTGTCTCGAGTGATAGGTTCCAATTATTATTGTCATAGAGACCCCTTCTTTGTCCTAAATGCAGTGCTCCAACTCTTATGGCAAGCTTCCTCGCATTTACTGGTCCTCCTGGAACTACTATTTATTTTCCCCTGGATATTATTACCACATTAGCTTTAATTTTTCTATATCCTATAAATGATTGACATTATTTTATGTCTATCCCTCTTTCACTCATTTATTCAGCATACTCTTCATATTCATCAGTGTATAAGCAAATTTCATGACTTCATTTTTCCTAATAGCTACATAGTAAGTATTCCATTGTGTGGATGTTCCATAGTTTCTTTAGCCACTCATTTGTTCTTAGGCACCTGGATTTTTTTTTTTTTTTTTAGATTCTCACTATAGTAAATAGTGCTGCGATGAATATAGACCTACAGAAGGCATTTTTGTATTGCGTTATTTTTTTGTGTTCTTAGAGTATATACTTAGATGTGGCATTGCTGGATCATATGGAAGCTCAATTTCTACTTTTTTCGGAATATCAATATTGTTTTCCAGAAAGGTTGGACTAAGTGGCATTTCCATCAGCAGGGAAAAGAATACCTCTCTTCCCATATCCAAACCAGCACTGGTTGTTTTTACTCTTTGTGATGTATGTAAGTCTCTGTGGTCTGAGATTATATTCCATTGTTGTTTGAGATGCATCTCCTGGTGATTAGCTATGTGAAGCATTTATTTTCATGGGCCTTTTGGCCATCTGTATTTCTTATTTTTTTTTTCAGAAAATGTCAATTCATATCTTCTCCTAATTTTGTATGTGATTAAATGTTTATATCTTGCTGATTTTTGTCAGTGTCTTGTATATCTTAGATTCTAAACCCTTATCTTATGTGTTCTTGGTGAATAGTTTCTCCCATTCTGTGGGTTGTCTATGTATCTAGGTTTCCTTTAAGGCACAGTAGCTTTTCAGCTTTGTAGTCTCATTTGTTTCTCATTGCTTTGGTATTTTCGGCTGGTGATGTTTCTTCCTTGAAGATGACTTTAATTTTAGTGTTATGGAGTGTTCTGCCTACATTTCTCCTCTATATACCTTATGATTTTAGGTCTGGTATCAAGGTCTTTAATCCCATTTTATTTTACTTTTGTACATGGTGTTAAATAAAGATCTGAGTTTGATTTTTTATATATATATGACCAGTTTTTACGACACCACTTGTTTGTTTGTTTGTTTTTGGTTTTTGGGCCACACCCGGTGACGCTCAGAAGTTGCTCCTGGCAGGCACGGGGGACCATATGGGGAACCGGGGGATCGAACCGGGGTCCATCCTACGTTAGCGCAGGCAAGTCAGGCAGCTTACCTCCAGCGCCACCGCCTGATCCTCTACAACACCACTTGTTAAAGAATCTTACTTTGCTATACTTTGTATTTCTTGCCCCTTTATAAAAGATTAATTTATCCTATTCTTATGGGTCTGTCTCAGAATAGTCAAGTCTATTTTACTGATCTAAGGGTCTGCTTTATTCAACAACCATGCAGGTTTAATGAATACAGTTTTATTGTACAGTTTAATGTTGGAAAAATGTTTTTTCCCAAGAATTGCTTTAGCTATTCAAGGGCATTTATTATTCTAAATGAATTCCAGAAGTGTTTGACCTAATTTTTTTTTTGTTTTTGTTTTTGGGCCACATGGGTATCCTTAGAGGAAGCACATTAAATCAGTACAATGCTTTGGGAAATATTACCATTTTAATGATGCTGACCAGTCAGATCCATTAATAGAGTATATGTTTTCATTTTCTTGTGCCCTCTCTTTCTTTTTTCCTTTTTTTTTTGGGGGGGGCATTGGGTCACATCCGGCATCACTCAGGGGTTACTCCTGACTCTACACTCAGAAATCTCTCCCGGCAGGCTCAGGGGATAATATGGGATGCCAGGATTTGACCCACTGTCCTGCATGAAGGTCAAATGCCTTTTATTCATGCTATCCCTCTGCCCCACCCTCTTTATTTCTTAAAGAATTATTTTATAGTTTCTTTTGTATAGTTAGTTCAGCTCTTCAGTTAAATTGACTTCAAGGTACTTTATTGTCTGAGGCATGATTTTGAATTGAATTGTTCTTTTAATATATTTTACTTCATTTTCATATTCCTGTAAAGAAAAGTCATAGATATTTCCTTATTAATTTTGTAGGCTGCCACTTTACTATACAGATCTATTGTTTGAAGAATTTTTGTAGAGTCTTTTGGATTTAATAAATACAGTATCATGTCACTTGCAAACAGCAAGTGCTTCACTTCTTCCTTTCCTAGTTAGATGCCCTTGATATCTTTTTCTTTCATAATTCTATGGCAAGTACTCCTAGTACTATATTTATTAGAAGTGGCAGGGCCAGAGCTGTGGTACAAGTGGTAGGGTGTTTGCCTTGCACACGACTAACCTACGATATACTGCAATTCAATGCCCTGGTATTCCATATGATCCAGAGCGATTTCTGAGCACATAGCCAGGAGTAACCCCTGAGCATCACCTGGTGTGGCACCAAAAATTAAAAAAAATTTGACAAGAGAGGAAATATTTTATGTCTTATCATTGTTCCTAACATTAAAGTGTACAATAAAACAGTATTCATTATAACTGCATGGTAGTGGAATAAAGCAGAACTTAGAGGAATGACTTTAATTTTCCCCATTGAGTGTATATGTGCCAATGGCTTGTGCTAAATGACTTGGACAATATTAAAGAAAGTTTGTTCCATTCCACTCTTCTTGAGAGTTATTTTTCATGAGTTATTTTTTTGATAATGAATGAGTACTGGACCTTGTCGGTGTTATTTTTGCATCTATTGATATGATCAGATAATTTTTTATTTTTCTTTAATTGAAGTTTTATTATATTGATAGTTGTTGATTATTACATTGTGTTTTATTATATTGATTGACTTGCATATGTTAATCTATCCTTGTATCTCTTGAATGAATCCTACTTGATTCCTTCTTGATGAGTTGTTGGATGTTATTTGCTAAAATTTTGTTGAGGATCTTTACATTTCTATTCAACAAGTATATTGACTTGAAATTTTCTTTTTGTGTTTGATGTGCCTTCCTCTTTTAGTTTCAAAAAGATGTTAGCTTCATAAAAAATATTTAGGGTACTTCTATTTTTCAGCTTCCTGCAGGAGCCAAAATATATTGACAGTAGGTCCTATTTAAATGTTTAAAAATGATTCACTAGTAATTTTGTTTGGACCCGGCCTTTTGTTTTTAGGAAGCCTTTTGATTAATATTTTAATTTTCTAGACCACAAAGGTCTGATTAGATATTCCAGTCCATTCAGATTTAGCCTTGGGAGGTTGTATGAGTTCAAAAATTTGCCCAGTTTTTTCCAAGTCCTTTAGTTTGTTTTGTGGTGATTACCCTTTATATTTCGGTAGTATCTGTAATAATATCCCCATTTTCATTTCAGATTCAGTTTCAGTTTTTTCTTCTCCCTTTCTTTGTAAATCTTGCTAATTGTTTTTTAATCTTGTTTATTTAAAGAATCTTTTACTTTCTTTGATTTTTTTTCATTATTTTCTGGGTATTCCAGTTCATTGACCTCTGTTTTAAAATTTATTATTTTTTTGCGTGTTTACCTTTTGCTCTTTTTACTAATCATTTACCAATTTAGAAATCTATTTTTGATAAAAGTAATATACTTCTAATATAGCCCTTTTATCAATCCTGATGAAATTTTGCCAAGCTATAAATATTCCTCTTAACATGTTCTTTGCTGTGTCCACTAATTTTGACAATCTTTGTTTTCATTCTCATTTAATTCCAGAAACCTTTTGATTTTCTCCTTGATCTCTGATTCACTGTTCTTCAGCAGTGATCAGTTTAATTTTCAGGTGTGAAATAGTTGTTTTTCTCTGTCTGTTTTAATTCACTTCTATTTTTAGGGCTCTATGTTGTGAGAAAATAATTGATACAATTTCTATACTCCTAATTTTATGGAGGTATGTTCTGTTGCTCAGAATTCAGTTTATCACAGAGAATGTTCCATATGCATTAGAGAAGAATTTATAGTCAGCTGTCTGGGGATGGAAATCCTACATATGTCTACTAAGCATTCTCTTCCATTTCTTTCTTCAACACTTGTTTATTCTTGAAAAATTTAAGCCTGGTTGATCTACCAAGTGGTAACAGAATGATGTTGAAGATAAATATTGTATTGTTAGTGGTGTATTAAGTTCTATTAGCAATTGCTTTAAGTATTTTAGGTGCATATATGGTTATGAGTGGGACTTCTTCCTGATATTCATACCCCTCTATTATTAAAAGATGACTCTCTATATCTCTAATAATCATTTTAAGCCTGAAGTCTTTGTCATCTTATATTGGTATGGTCATTCCAGCCTTTTTGAAAGTTGTTTGTTTTAGGATTGTCCTCCAACCTTTGATTTAGAGACTGTGTTTTTTTCTGAATATACAATTGTGTTTCTTCAATCAGAAAAAAATGTTAGATTTAATTTTTTTTTATTTAGCCACGTTATGTATCTTAACTGGTACGTATAGTCTAATATTAAGAAAAAATATTATTATGGAATTTTGTGCCACCTTTTTTGTAATAGTTTGGCATTTTCTTGTGTGCCTTAAGGTAGATCATTCTATTGTTCTTTTAAGGTTGGTTTTGAGTATTTAAAATTTCTGAGCTATTGTTATTCGTGAAGCAGTAAGTTCTTCCTTTAAACCTGAATGAAAGTCTGGCTGGGTGAAATATTCTTGGTGACATGTTCATTTCACTGAGTTTATTTGTTGTTTTTCTTTTCTTTTCTTTTTTTTTTTTTTTTTTTTTTTTTTTTTTTTTTTTTTTTTTTTTTTTTTTTTTTTTTTTTTTTTTTTTTTTTTTTTTTTTTTTTTTTTTTTTTTTTTTTTTTTTTTTTACTATATCCTTCTAATGCCTTCAGGTCTGGAGGGTTGCTTTTGATAAATTTTCTGTAAATTTTAAGGATGCTTCTTTGTATATAATATCTCTTTTTTATCATAATGCTTTTAGTATTCTATCACTATCTGCATTTTTTATCTCTGTGACTAGGATATGCCTTGTATTCTTGGGGATTCAAGATATGGGTTGAAGTACTCCTCATTTTGGGGAATTTTTCAACAATGATGCCTTTGTTTCTTCTTCGTTGGGGTTTGCTTTCTGCCTCTCTTGAATCCCACCAATTCTTACTGATGCTCCTGTTGAATTTTTCCCAAAAGTTTAGTGCTGTTTGCATGATTATTTTAAGGATTGATTCAGTCTTCTGGTCAGTTATTTTAAGGCTCTTTTCCAATTTCTGTTTCATAGAGGTGTTAAGCAACTGATCTTCAATCTCACTCTCTGTTTTTGACAGCTCTTACTCAGCTGGTAAGACTTTCCAGCGAGTTTTTCATTACACCTACCAGGGTAGACCTACTTCGGTTTGACGTTTTCTCATTTCTACTCTCATGTCCTCCTCAGTCATACTTGTGTTCGTTTGGTTTGTTCCATGGTTTCGTTGAATTCTTTGAACATCTTCCACATTTTCTCTTTAAAATCTTTATCAGAGAGGTTTTACTGACATTGTTTGAGTCATCAGAATTTCCCTCTTCATCCGCTATATGTAGTGGAGTTCTGCATTGTTTCCCATTGCAACTTCTGTCGTGTGTGTTGATTTTTTTTTACGTGTTTCATGTGTTGCGGTGGAACTTCTTGCCTAGGAGCAATGTGAGGCCATGAAGAAAATCACCTCACTGCCGCCTCACTGCCCTGGTTGGCCCTCTCACAGGCATACTGCTACAGGACATCCTGTCAGGCTTAGCCTTAGCTCACTAGTCAGTGCAAATGTCTGTGTCCCTTAGACTGAGAGCTCTCGGCCACCTGATAACTCAGAGTTCTGCTGCTCAGAGTCTAGCCTTAGAAGTCAGTAAGAATGACACTTCTAGATGGTCTCCTAGCAATGGAAGCTCTGTCCTGGCTCCACCCCCACAGTTAGCAGCCCAGTAGTTCTGCTACTGGTCTGGTTTAATGGTGCCCTCCTGTTTCAGCCTGATTCCTGCTCCTTCCCTCAAAACTGATGTCTGCAGTTCAATGTCTGCCACACTGATGGGTGTATGCCACATTTCACATTCCCAGTCTTGCTGCCACTTCCCACAATTCCCAGCTCTGCTGCAGAATAAAAATTTAGGACAAGACTCACTTTGTCTCTGGGAATACTGCAGCCACAGACACTGCTTCCAGCTCAGCCTTTGTTTTCTAGAGATAATCTGCCACCATTTTTTCCTAGTTATCTAGTAGTGATATGCCTTTGCTCTTTCTCCAGGTTTGCTGGGCTGGGGGTGGGGGGTAATTTCATGCTTGGTTCTCTTAGGCACAAGTTGCTCTAGGTTTCATCAGACTTCTCTGAATTGCTGCCCAACTGCTACTGCTGTCTCTCCAAATTTTCCCCTCCTGGATATTATATCTTATCCTTGGTCTCAATAAATCTTTCCAGAGGTTAACACTCTACTTCTGAAGCATTTTTTCCTGTTTGTTTTTTATTTACTTTTACACGACATAGTTTTACAATCTGTGACTATGATTGCTGTTTTCTTATATGCTCTTTCATAGTTTTTCTTCTTCATTTGGACAATTATTTTCAAAGTTACTCTGAAATAAGCATTTGAGAGGTCATTGATATAGTGGACTATAGGGAACACTTTCTGAGTATTATCTTTACTCACTGATTTTAATGGGGTTCTAATACTTCATTATGTCTGTTGCACAATGAGAGCTATAGAAAAAGTTCCAGTTTTGTCCAAGTCTAATTGGGCTCATGCTTGCCCATTCTATCAGAATCCTATACTGATGAGTTTATACCATGCTCAACTATAGCTGAACCTCTATAGCATAAAGTGCCCACTTGTTCATTTTATATAATATCCCAGGAACATCCTATCTCTATTTCTTCAGCTCTATAACTGAATAATATATTCCCAAAATGAAGTATAGAGGTAGATACTCTTTTATTTGGTATTACTTAAGATCAGAAATCTCTGCCTAAAGTTCAAGCAAGAGGCTTCCGTGCACATTATTACAACTTTCTGATTAAGAGTTATGCAAATGGAGATATGAAAGTGTGTGGATAAATGTATAGCCTGGAGATTCACTGCTTGTCCAGTGCTTCATCTATTAGCCTCCTGCCACCTGTTCATTATGCTTGTGTAATGCTTCCCTTCACTTTTTCACCCTTCTGAAAAGTTCACATTGGTTTGGTTTACTTATACTGCTCCTTGAGGAAATTTCCTTGTGGATCAAAGCAAATTACTGCCATGTTATTTTCTATAAGATTCCTCATAGAGTCCCCCGATGGTTTTCAATTCCGTTGCACTTTCAACCCAGTGTGATTCATATTGTACCCTCATATAACATCTTGGCCACACCTTTTATTCAAGTTCTGAATACATAATGATTTGGCAGAAATTGTGACTTAATTAACCACACTATTCAGTATCCTAATAATCATTATTGTATTAGTTTTGAGTCTTTGGAAGATATTTAATTTTCTAATTCATCCCCCTCTTCTGACTATGACTATCTGACAAAATTCAGGATAATCAAATATAGTAAAAATTGTGGGTTTTAATTTCAGATTAGGTTTCTTAAAAACACATAAATCTCCTGATCTCTCATTTCTTTGTCTTATATCTGGAATATGAATGCAAATTCTGGGATACTATTAGGTAGAATGGGCACATGGAAATGCCAAAAATGTAAAACATATAATTATCTTGAACTCATGGTAACTAGATATTTAGATCTATATAAGGATTTTCTATCCAGCTATTCCAATTACAATTTCTAATATATACAAATGATATTTATATATTTTGATCATGAAGAAGATTTTTCCTGATCTCCCTGTTAGACACACATAAATGAAGAAATAAAACTTATTATGTAAAACCTTACAGACATGGAAGTCATCCAAACTATTGAAATGTTTATTTCTTACCCAGACACTTACGCTTCAACAATTGGGTCCAGAATTGATTTTGGCATTGCTACATAAAATTTGTTTTTTTCCTTGTGGCTTAACACTGTGTACTTGGAGGCCAGAAGAGAGTGATTAAGAATGGTGACCCTCAACAGGACTGCCAGAGGAGGTCATCTTTTCCAAGGCTTAATTCATGGAATGTAAATTTATAAAGAAACATCCACTTAAAAATATTCCTACATATGCTGACTTCTAGTCTTTGTTGAGCTCCAATTTCCCCTCAATATTTGCTATTGCCGACATACTGCGTTTTGACAGTGATTCCTATAACCTTAAAACAACCCTTTACTGTCCTGGAACTGCTGGCTAGTCAGCAGATATTGAGCCTGCCCTCATCCCTAGATGCTCCAATGATGCCACATCTGCACATTCTGTTCGCTCCTGCTGACTTTCTTCTTTATTTCATTTCTTCTCTTTTTTTATTTTCTCTTGTTTTTGCCTGGCTGAAAACATGACCAAATTAAGTTTTCCCATTTAGGTCTTAAAAAATGGCCAATACTTTATATCTGTTTGAACTTCTCCTTAGCAGCTAATTGAACTCTGTGAGCAAGGAGGCCAGAGGTGTGCAATGAGGTACAGCTTCCTCACAAGAGCATGCAGAATTGGTTCTTTATCACAGTCAGTGCCACAGAAAGAAAACTGAACTATTTCAATGCCTAATATTTTGGAGCATTTGAGTGATGTGTCCTTGGTTATCTTTCTAATTGCCCTCTATCTGCTCCCACTCCTGAAAATAAAAACAGGGGGCACCTGAATAAAAGTTAACTGTTATCTTGGCAGAAAAAAAACTTGATTAAATCTAATGGAAGCAGGAGAGTGCTGTTGACATTTTTTACCTCCAGTTCTTGCATGGCAATAAGGCATAAGGACTGATTTATCAAAGAGAGTGTGCCCATCAAGCATGAGTGAGACAGAGAGAGAAAGTTCACGTTGCACAAAATGAGCTGCTAATTTCTTTTCCATTTCACTGACAATGTGCTCTCTGCGTTCAGAGCAGCTGGGATGAAAACAATGGATGTTTCCAACCTGTGCTCCATTTAACTTCCGCAACTCTACAAGGTCAAACAGCAAGACACAGAATAAAGAAATACCCTATTCTCCATCCCTCTATTCTTTGGCCTCTACCTTTTACTCTCTTTTTCTTTCTTGTTTTTTCTCTCTCTCTCCATTTCTGGCTTTTAGTAAGGCGCAGGTTATGTACGTGGTTTCTTTAAAAATTTCTGGTTTTAGCCAATGATATAAGCTGACAATGATTTTACTAACACTCTGATGTCATTTCAATGATCAAATTTGCAAGAGCCATACAGATTGCAATTTTTTATTGCCTTAATGTTTTGGAGTAAGAAAAGTGAGCAGCAGTAACCACATTTGTAGATATAGTCAGTGGGTTTGTTGCCTAAATACCAAATAAATAAAAGTTAGTTCAAAATGGCAAGTTGTGCAAGTACTCTGCCTCCACTGAAAAAAAAACTAACTTACCCTCCTGTGCTGTTTAATTATTTTTGCAATATTCAATATAGCATTACTATTTATTATGCAGCTTTCTACCCAAAATGGTAGAATACTTCATGATATAGAGTCCATTTTCTTCTCTTTTAATAAATGTAGGAATTACCCTTTGATCTGCTTCATTTAAACTGGACCTCCATTAGCACCGGTTTGGGGCATATTATAACTTAGATGAGAGGTGGAGAAAGAAGTAATAAATAATGTGAACTAATGTTCAGCTTGAATATCAGGGTTTCCAATTCTGGAGCTACTTCCACAGAATTTATATTCCACCATAATTAGTATTAACATTAGATTGTGATAAGAGTTATACCATGTTTTTACGAATGCAATTATGGACAAATACTGATTGTGTATACTCTCCATAATTTGGAACTTGGAGTTTAAGATGAAAATTGTAAGTAGCCTTAAGGTTGGAATTTCAAATAATTACTAATAATTATAATACATTTATAAATATGGTTTTGATGTAGTTTGTGTGAAGAATGAATTGGATATCTTTTTATGGGACTAAGCAGATATCAACCCTTTGAGTCACAGGAATTGATGGAGTATCTGACAATATTTACAAAATATCAGGGGCTTGGAAATGAGAGACAACAGATTACTGTTATCTGTGAGTTAAAGCAACACAAACCCTCCAACTATTAAAAGAAACACAGCCTCTATTTCACTTTCTTTCTTTCAACTCCAATGCAAACTGTCTCTTGGATCTCAGATTCACCCAAAACTGCACCTAAAGTGAGAAGTCTAGGAAAAACAGATCCAATTCAGCAACTCAACTATGATGACCATGTAAATCCATCACAGGACTGATCTATCAGAAAAACTGCTGAATTGCTTAAGCAAAATGCAAATAAGATCTCATTTTTTCTTACCTTAAAATATGATAGAGATATAAAGTAATATATTGTTGCATATGTAAACATTTCTAATCTTATCATGATTTGGAATTTTTATGTATAAACATTTCTGGATCCACCCTGATCCTACCCTGATCAGTGATTGGACCCTACTCTAGGGTGTGACCTGGCTTTCTGCCCCTACCCTAGGGTGGTACCTGACTCTAATGTATAAAAGAGAAGTCTTTGGAAGGCTTGGGGGCTTTTTGGGTTGGAACTGACGCTGGGTCATTGGACCTCAGTTATTTCCA
>PVKC010044693.1:0-11537 GCA_004027635.1 Crocidura indochinensis | reverse complement strand
CCTTGTTAGTGGAATGCAGGGGTTGGGGGGGGGGAGCCTTAGAAAGTATGGAATTTCAAACATTTCCTGTTTCATTTCCAGGATTTCTGGTAAAGGCTAGGAGGAGGAGGAGAAAGAGACAGGTTGCAAAAAGAATCCACAGTGGTCACAGGCAACCCCTATTTCCTTTGCTTGATTCTTTCTGTGCAAACCACTGAAGACTGTTGGTAAAAGGATTATTGTAGGTCCACTTCTCCTGTGATCTTTATGCTCAAAGAAGATGTATTTAAAAGAACTATAACAAAAATAATATGCTCAACACATCAAATTATACCAAATAATCAAATAATAATATCAGAGAAGATACTCAAAAATATTAACTCTGTAAACAGAGAAGCAGCTCATTTCACTTCTCCTGTGACTTTGAGGCCAAGGGCTCTAGTGAATTAAGGCTGGAGGTTGTTGGAACCTAGGGGCTATTACTGGAATGAAGGGATCCTTTTATTGGAGGCATCAGACCATCAAGGACAGGGCCTGGCACAGACCACACATTCAATAAAATAGATATGAAGTCACCAGACTAGACATGTAGTACAAATGTGATGAATAAGTATGACCAAATGACAGAAGTCAGAGAAGGCACCATATTTATTTGTGGGTAGAAAGAGATTAAAAAGAATAGACAGGACTTTTTCAAGCTTGTTATTGGAAGTTCCTTGCAAATTGTTCAATACAATGCTTTGAAAGAGCACATGTAGGTTGTGTGCTTAAGTTAATGTTAACTTCAGTTAAACTTTGACTTAAAGTTTAACTTTCAGCTTAGCCTCTTAGAATATTTTTTAGAAGCAAGCAAACAGTGATTGATGAAATCACAGATTGCTAAAGCCTATATGACTGATGGAGTCAACTGAGTTGGGCTATTATTATTTATTCAGGTCTTAGGATTGCAGTGCATCTCACAAAGGCCCAACATTGCTGGAATTTATAGAATGCAGAGTTGGGAATCTAACTCAGGATCTCTGGCATACAAGGCATCTCACCCCTGACTCTATCTTTCTGGTTCCAGAACTAGTATTTTTGAGCATCTACTCTGAGCCATGTGCATAAAAAGGCATAATCTTTTTTTTTGTTTTCATTATTCTTTGAAATATATATCCACTGACTATAAGGGGATCAAAAGTTCAGAGGAGAATTGCCAGACCCCAAGTGAATCCACAAGCTAGGGAAGTGGCTGTGAGACCACCAATCATGCATTTAGGGAGAGCAAGGGGAGTCCTTTATTTTAAGCCCATTACAACCCTTTATAGGAGGTGTCTGCTTTATTCCTGCTGTTTTTTTTTCTTCTGAAGATCATGTTTGTCTTCAACATTAGAAAATAAATCAATAGTTTCTAAACCTAAGATCGAGTTGTAAATGAAAGCCAGACTGGCAGTTTTGGAGTAAACTTAGAAGGTGGATATGAACACAGAATTCATGGTATACCAGAGAGTGAGTACAGGGGTCAAAGCACTTGCTTGAATGTACCACTGTGCTGAGCATTGCTGGGCATGGCCCTGGGGATCCTTGGGCACTGCCAGGTGACCTGGGTAACCTCCAGTACCAGGCAACTCTGCATCCTTGGGCCCTAGCAATGAATCTTGGGTCTCCAGAGCAGTGATTGGGACACCCCAACTCCTTCTAAGAGAAGAATTACTGTTAATAGCAGCATCTAGAAAGAATTCAAATCCACTGGTGGGTAGTGGAGAGCAGGGCAAAGAGAATTGTCAGTGGCCTAGTCTTAGGGTTTTGCTTTGTATTTGTTTGGTTTTGGAGCCACACTTGGTAATGCCCAGGATTTACTCCTGGCTCTTTGTTCAGTAATAACTCTTTGTGGTGCTCATGGGATCATACAGGATTCTGAGGATTGAATGGGTTGGTTGCATGCAAGCAAGCTCTCCATCTGCTATGTTATCTCTCTGGCTCCGTGTTTAGCCTTTGAAGATTTCAAAGGTAGGCTATTGCCTTTAAGGCTACTTTAGAAGCAAATACAAGTCAGAGGGCCTCTGGGCTAGAACACTTGCCTTGTAGGCATGGGCATGGATTGAATCTCTGACACTTCTCCCATATGCACTTGGTGATCACTAGCATCACAATAAGTGTGGGATCTCTAATGCACTGCGACCAACAATATGTGAGCACCACCACAAAAAGTTGTGACTTTTCATAGCACAGCTGCTAAGTATGTGAATACAATCAAGTGTGTGGCTCCTTGTCATGACAGGAATTATTAAGGGAAGGGAGGGAAAACTTAAAAAATACAGAATATAAATTGGAGATGAACAAACTCAGGCCAGGTTGTGCTGACACCCTGAGCAATGTAACAAGTAGCAGACCCTACTGGGACTATCTTAGTGGCCAGCCCCTCCTTTACCTTCTGGAATAGCCTCTTCTCAGTTTCCTTACATTCTAGCCTTTGCTCAAGATGCTCCAAACTAATTGACCACTCTGTCACTCTTAGGTATGAATAATCTCTATCCTTATTTCACTGTCTTTACACCCACTGTAACTACTTCCTGGGACTCTTCCCCCCAGATCTTCACCTCGTTCATTCCTTGCCATTATTAAGATCCTAGTCCAATCTTCATCTGCTCAAGATTATCTTTCTAGATAATCCTGGCTAGAGAGGTTCTTCTTTATCTCCTTGAACAATGCCAAGGGCTCTTTTCTCTCTCATTATTCTCTTCCATCTTTCTAACACAAGAAATGATGACAACATCTCATATTTATATCCGAGTTTAATATTTTTCAATGTGGTTTCCTATGGGCCACACACTTGCTAGAGTCCAGTCTTTATTGGGCTCACCATTGTTTCCTAGAGCTGACTTCGTGCTGTGTATTAGGCATGCACTAAATACAATGACTGATTGAATGAGTGATGTGTAATGGGATGAGTGAGTGACTCAGCTGAATTGCCAACCCAGACAGGGCAATAGAAGAGAATCTGAACCAGGGAATAAGAAGCCCAAGAACAAAATCCTTCCTACACATAGGGGAGCCATTGACTCTATAAAACCCTCTTCACTTTAACTCTGAGCTTTTTCATCAGTAAAATTGGGACAATAATACCTTCCCTCTGAGCCTCATTAGGCTATGAGTGAGGAGTAATGGGACATTCCTCTGCAGGGAGAAAGCTCTGTCCACAGAGGGTGCTTTGTTGTGCTCACGGGGCCATTTGCATCTCCAGCCTGAAGGTGGAGGTCTCCTGAGTTTATGATTTTCTTTCACACTGCTGATGCCTATTTTCCCAAGTACCATCAAATGACAAAACTTCCACGGGATTGGGGTCTTCATTGGGGTCTGGAGCCTGACTTCTGATTTAATTGGGTAGCAACTAAGTGAGCCATCAATGTTCAGTCCTTTCTTAGTTTCAAGTCTAAACTGAAAGAGCGAGTATAGGAAAATCTCCTGTGAGTAGTAACCCTAATTCTTTTATTGTCATCCACACCATTGGCTGGTTTCAAAATACCATTGTTTTTTTCTTTGTCTGTCTGGATGAGATAAAAGATAAATATTGAGTTAGGACATTTGTGATGAGAGAGTCATCTGAATACCCAGATTCCTGCTTGCTAGGAATTTTTCAGAACCGGGGGGTTTTCACGGGATGGAGTTGTCCCTAGCTCTGTTTTCTTTGGAGTAAAAAAGAAGATTCCAAGAGCTACGTATGTTCACTTAGGGCCCTCCTATTTCCTATTCACATTAGTCAGACATACTTGGAAGCCAAATTCTTTGGTAGCTAGGGGTTGGAGAAAGAGAACAAGGTAGTGCAGAGCAGGGTACCAGTGTGGCATGTTCTGGGTACAGTAAGAAGGCTGGCCTGCCTGTAGGTGTGTGTGTGTGTGTGTGTGTGTGTGTGTGTGTGTGTGTGTGTGTGTGTCTAACCTTGTGCTGAGGTATTCTGGGAGACACTGTAAAAAGCTTTAGGTAGAGTCTGAATAACAAGGAAGAATACATTGTGACAGATGGTGTTTATCAAAAAGTGTGGCTATGAGATGTCAGTTTTGCATGTTCTTTTCAAACTGTGCTTGCTCCTACTATCAGAGTGGGTAGAAATGATGTCATCACAAAAATGCCACGACAAGGTCATACACATTCCTTGTAGCCTTTTTCTATTGGAATCCAGACTCTGGCTTGGCACATGCACTTCAGTCACATGGCAGATTGGTTACAAGTGAAGTGTTCTGGCTGTAGTCCAGCTCAAGGTCCCATGGATGGTCTATGCCCATCCCTAGAAATGTGAGTGGCAGTAACAGCAACTAGTTCCATGTCCATTTCTCTCTGTCTGCCCAGATATGTCTCAAGGTATGACAGAACACAGATAGACCATGGCTTCTGATCTTTGTTGAAATTCCTAGCACTCAGCACTTGCATGGTAATGCTATTTGTCACCCCTCCACAAATTTCCTGAGAGGATTGGTGACAAGCCAGAGATATTGGCACATATGCAGGCTTGGTGGAAGCTGGTGATGGAGGAGAGGAGAGGGAGAATTTCAAGTCATACCAGGCACCAGCTTGGTCTCAGGAAACCACAGAAATCATGTTGTTTCTCCAAGCATGACACTTTCTGCAGTAACAGGACACTGGTGGTGGTGAGCTGCTGGCCATTTCCCATCACAGATGAGGAAACCAAGACTCCATGAGACTCAATCTAGACGGAGACCCTGTGATGCACAAGTAGCAGTACCTCCTCTCATTCCTGTTGTTTGCTCTCAGAAACCTTGCTGACTCCTGCCTTTCCTTGAGAGATGTGGAAAATGGCCATAGTTTGTATCTAGTTCAGGGATCCTGGGCAAATAGGTAATTTCTAGTGCATCCGATGCTGCAGCATGCCCCAGGGCTTCAGGGTGTGGACTTTTCAGACTGACTGGAAAGCCTGGTGTGCTGGGTCCACTATGATGAGTTTCTCTATAATGAGTCCTCACTATACCTTTGGGAAAGCTCAGAGCCGCTCATTCTTTTGTGGGAAGCTCTCAAGCAATACTCAGGAGACCTGAGTTCCTACTGGCAATTCTCAACCTACTGGGCTGTTGGATCAATGTGAAGCCTGAGGATGCAATACTGCCTGACCCTTGTGGTACTGGGGATACACGGGGCACCCTGGTAGTGTGGATTCTGCAGAGCTACAATTAGTGCTTTTCAGAGAAACATTTGGTACCCAGAAATATAACCTGGGCTAGGTATATGCTAAGCAGGGGCCCAACTACTGTATGTACAATTTCAGTCGGTAATCTATTCTTTGAGGCCTGTTCCTATTGCTACTTCCCAATACAGACTTCCTGACTGGCCCCACCATTACACTTAGATAGATAAATACGGTATAGAGTGCTTGCTTTGCACATGGCAGACCCATGTTTGATCTATGGCACTCTAGTCTCCAGAGCAGCACCAGGAATGATCCCTGAGCACTACCTCCCCATTATTCTGTCATTGAATTTGATTGCTGTTTTGCTCATATCTCTACCAGAGCTACTGTGTAATCTATATCTATTTCTATCTGGAATGACATAAGCTGTCAACTGGGTCTTTAGCTGATCCATTGTCAGAACCTTTCCAGAGGCCTCACAGTGTTGTTTTTACACATTACTAAATAAGCACATAGTTATGATCTAGGAAAGTACCTACCTGAGCAACCAGCCAGTGCAAGATATGATTATGTATCTGAAGAAAGGAAGCAGCGTGTGTGTGTGTGTGTGTGTGTGTGTGTGTGTGTGTGTGTGTTTGAGAGCGAGAGAGACAGAGACAGAGAGACAGAGAAAGATAGAGATTAGGGTGAGAAATGAGGGAAGAATGTAGGCATGAAAGATGAATGACTTTTAATTTCCCTCATTGCCCTCAGAATTTGGGTTTTCTTCTGGTATGTTCCACATGACTGGCCCTGATAGAGATTGTGATGAATTGGACCAGGGTAGGGGGTAAGCAAGAATGGGGCTATAGGGCACCCATATCTGGGAGGGAGCCCAGAAGCTAGGCCACTAATGCCTGGGGTTCCAGGCCACTAGGGGATTGTCTTAGCTTCCCCCTTCTGCATTCATTTGCTACATATTCACCAAGTTCTGTCACTGGGGACATGAAGAACTGAGTCCAGTTCTTGCCAAGGACCTGGTGTCTGACTAGGAAAGGTCTTCTCTTGCTGACATCTCTGCTCTGTGAAATCCAAATAGTCCTGGTTACACCTCATTGATAGGTACCCAGGATCTTATGAAGCATAATGGGACCCAAATATTCAAAGAAGGGCCATCTGGGGAAGGGCACAAATAGTCTAGTAGAGCTTCAAAAAGCCAAATACTGATGGGACTATCCCATACTCACTGGCCACATTGATGGGATGGATGAGGTTCTATAAGGAAGGATGGTGAAGGGAAGAGCTGAGGCAAAGGGTAGGAGAGTTTGCGGGGAAAGGGTTCCTGAGTAAAGGGACAGCCGGGTTCCTTTCTGGTTTGTTTTTATTTTTATTTTTTTGGGTCACACCCGGCAGCGCTCAGGGGTTACTCCTGGCTCCATGCTCAGAAATTGCTCCTGGCAGGCACGGGGGACCATATGGGGCACTGGGATTCGAACCGATGACCTTTTGCATGAAAGGCAAACGCTTTACCTCCATGTTATCTCCCGGGCCCCTGGTTTGTTTTTCTTAGGAAGTTCAAATCACTTTTCAGTTACCTCTGGGCCCATCTCCCTGGTTTGAGACACCCCGCCTTGGGCATAGGGGAGTGTGCGATAGTGATGGGGACAGTAGAAAAGAGGGGGAAGGTAAAGGACACCCCTGTCTGGTACATACCTTCTATGACCTGAGAGGGTCTATATAGTGTCTGCCTGACCTGGATTCCTATCTGCTTCTTACTGTACTCCTCCCCGGACACCCAAGACAGCACAACACTGTAGTTCCCTTTCTCAGCTTTAGCTCCAACTGGTCCTTTTCTAATGATCTCTAGAAAGGGTTCATAAGGTTAGCCCAGATAGTGCAGGACCAAGAGCTCAAGTCCACCTCCCTCCTTCCCATGAGGGTCCTATTGACCTCTTTGTTTTAAAAACAATTGTTGTGTGTGTGTGTGTGTGTGTGTGTGTGTAGGAGGGAAGGCTGGAACTTATATCCTGTTGCTCTCAGGAGCTCTTCCTGTATCCTTTTTTTTTTTTTTTTTTTTTTTGGTTTTTGGGTCACACCCAGCAGTGCTCAGGGGTTACTCCTGGCTCCATGCTCAGAAATTGCTCCTGGCAGGCACGGGGGACCATATGGGGCACCGGGATTCGAACCGGTGACCTTTTGCATGAAAGGCAAACGCCTTACCTCCATGCTATCTCCTGGGCCCCGCTCTTCCTGTATCTTTGCTCAGAAGTGGTCCCTGGTAGTGTTCAAGGGACTGCAATGCTGGGGATTTGAACCAGGGCAGATGGGATTTAAGGCCAACTGCTTTACTTGCTGTGCTATCCATGTGACTATAAACAAGTCATTCTTACAGAATACTCCTGAGTTGGATTGTTTGGATCTTTTTCCCCCTTTACTCTTTTTTTTTTTTTTTAAAGCGTATGAACTGCAAGTCTACAATGAATGAACACCATCCTTCAATTCATGCACCCTCTCATGGTCGACACTCACAGATGAATATCCATGATCCACCATCTCACTCACTCTCTGTTCATATAAGCTATTTAATGATTTCATGTATATCTTTTTGTACTTTTGCAAAGACAGAGTTATTTGGTGCACATGTGCTATTGCTTATGTAAATAGCTTGTTATGTGACTTCCTGACACTCCACATGGATTTGCCCACAGACTAGCCTGTCTGCTCCTGGGTTTCTCCCTAAGTGCAACCATGTCCCTTTCTGAGAAGGATGAGAGAATTATTTAAGTGGGACAAACGTTTCCAGGTTCAAAATTGTTGTGAAAGGAACAGAGAGATAATATAAGGATCAAGGCATTTACCTTGCATTTGGCTGGCCTGGGTTCTATCTCCATTTGGTCCCTTGAGCACCACCAGGAATGACCTCTGAGCTCAGAGCTAGAATAATCCTTTTGTGCTTCCGGGTGTGATCCTCCCTCACCTCTAAATTGTTGTGGAACATGAATCTTCTTACTAGAACCAGAAAGCAGGCCCCAGTGCAGGTGTGGAAATGTCTTATTGACAAGATTCCACTACCGGGACTCAAGCCCAGATCAAAAGCACTGACTGCTAAGTCCTTGGGGGCTCATGAATATTGCCTGAAGCAGATCATGTCTCCTCTGAAAAGCAAGTCTGCGTGCAATACCTCATGGAAATGGGGTGACTGCCCCACACCTTCAAGGCTGTTCTTAGACAACAGCTGAACGAATGTCTCCATCACCAAATTCCAGAGTGGCAGAGGGGTTCTCCACACCCACAAATTTAGCGATATGAGGACATACAGAAGGTATCAGAGAATTTGACTCAGTGCTGGCCTCATTGGCAGGATGACATCAGGGAAGTTTCAGGCTCGTCTTTACCTCAGACACCAGCCTTGGGCCTGCCAGCTGTGCTTCTAACCAATGGTAAACACCTGGGAGGGTCCCGACAGGTCCAGTCTCCTCTTTAGACTGTGGATGCCAGAACAAAACAACTTGCCTCTTGTGCTCCTGACCAACTCTACATGCAGAGGTCACATCCCTCTTTAGGGTGACCGAATTGCTCAGGCAGCTCTCAACTCTCTGGGAATTGCTTCTTCCCCAGATCTCCACTGTCCTATCAAGGTTATGACTCAGCAGCTTCAGAAGGGACGGATAGGGCAAGGGATGTGATCTCTGACTTAGAGCGTCTCCATCCCTTTTATGGTGGCGACAGCTCACTTCCTTCATTAAATCATTGGTCATTGGCAATTGAGTCTATCTCCAGCCCCTCAAAATCTGGTGGTATGGGAGAAGTGTGGGGGTGGTGCTGCAAATTCTGGCCCTCTGATAGTGTGGTTGGTTCTCCAGGCCATCAGCCTCCACTTTTTATGTTCTCCTGCACTAAGGAAATTCCAATGGCTTAGGAGCTGCATATCAAGAATTATACATAAAAACCAAGTATGCATAAGAAAAAATATTTTTATCATCGGAATGACCAAATACGTATATATTTTTATACATGACAATACTGTATCCCTTACTTTATTTTTTTGTTTGTTTTATTTGGTGTTTTTTTTTTTTTGGATCATACATGGCAATGCTCAGGAGAACCTCTGGCTCTACACTCAGAAATTACTCCCGGTGAGGGGCCGGAGTGGTGGCACAAGCGGTAAGGTGTCTGCCTTGCCCATGCTAGCCTAGGAAGGACTGCGTGCGGTTCTATTCGCCAGCGTCCCATATGGTTCCCAAGCCAGGAACGATTTCTGATCGCATAGCCAAGAGTAACCTCTGAACATCACTTGGTGTGGCCCAAACAAACAAACAAAAAAAAAACAAACAAAAAAAGAAATTACTCCTGGTGGTGCTTGAGGGACTATATGGAATACTGGGGGTTTGAACCTTGGTTGCATGCAAGGCAAACACCCTATTCACTGTACTATTTCTTGGCCCCTATGTTCCTTATATTTTATCTTTGTTTTGACATTAACTCCTGGGGTTTTGAGAAGACAACCCAGAGCATCCTTCTCTGTGCCCCCAGGCCTCTGGGCAGCTGCCAGGGGCTGGTCCTGCATATACTTGGTGATAGGTAGAGGTGCTGGTCTGACGCACTGTCCTAGTGTCTGGCCAAGACTGGCAGGTCTTTTTCCATAGACTGCTGCAAAAGTCTGGAGCTAAGATGGTGCTCAGGCATATTTCTGGCCATCTGGCTTGGTCTTGAAAGGACTGCATTCTCCTGCCACTGGCTGGCAGATTCTGGCTGGGGCATGCTCCCTGGAGTTGACCCATCTCCTTAATCTAAACCTGCTGACAGCTGGATCTTTTCATGGGCTACAGAGCCAACAGTTACATTGAACTGGAGTAAATGGATTATCCTTGGTGGTTTTATGCACAAACAAAATAAAAATGTTTCCATTTTTACTTTAGTAATAATGAATCTGGGCACAAATGTCCCTTGTGAAGCCCAGATCAAGCCCTACAGATTGTAGGGCTGAAACTAAAGTCAAGCTGACTTGTTCAGGATGACAGTAGAAGAGCCACCTGTAAAATCCAGGTGTCTCAAAACCCAGGCTCATATTTGGTGCATTAGCTTTTTGTCCCATGGAACACAAATCCCCAATGTTTGTCCCCAGCAATGCAATGATCAGAGTTTCTCTAACTCAGCAATAGACTTCCTGCTTGTGTTTATGTGTTGGGTGGAATCCAGAGAATGAGGACTACCTTTACATTTTTGTCTTTAAAGTAAATATTTGAACTTTATTTTATTTTATTTTATTAAATTTTGGTCTCGCTAAAGGGGCCATTCTTGGAGATGATCTGGAGACCATATGCAGTTCCAGGGATTAAACACAAGTTGACTGGGTACATGCAAGACCCTACTCACTGTTCTACCTCTCTCTTATTTTCAGGCCATACCTGGTGGTGCTCAGGGATTACTCCTGACTGTGTGCTCAGGAATCACTCCTGGTGGGTTTAGAGGACCAGATGGGATAATGGGAATAGAATCTTGGTCAGCCACATGCAAGAGTACTACCCAGTGTACTATTACTCCAGCCTCTATCTGCCTCTCTAACCCCAATTTTAATTTTATTTTCATTTTAGGTACCATGATTGACAATACTGTTCAACACTGTTCACAAAAGAATTTATGCCTATGGTGTCCCAATATTCCTATACACCTTCACCAGGTGTTTGCTTTCCTTTACCATTGCAGTAGTGATAGGAAGTGTCTTGACTTGTGTTTTGTTCTGGCTTTGTTGCTGATTAGCCATGTAAACTAGAAGTTATTTTAATACTTTCCTCCCTTATCCTGCTGCTATTGCCACAAAAACCAAGGAGTCACACATGCTTGGTTGTGGTGCTCCCTTACTTTTGATTGTGGCACAAGTCAGGATGTGCAAATTTTAATTGTAGTCCTCGTACACATTGTTTGAGGTGCATTGGAGAAGTCATTCTTCTGTTGTGTGCTGGGGATCGCAAAGTACAGTGCTGCTGGGATTGCGTGTGGCATATGAAACGATGCTGGACATCGAATCTTGGCCTTAGATCTGCAAGGCAGGGCCTATAATCCTGATCATCTCAGGATTTTAGTGTTTGAATTTCAGTTTCCAGCTCCAGGTGAAAGGGTCAACAATAGCTCCAAAATTCATATTATGAGTTTTAAATTGTTAAATGACCTGACTTCTGGGCAGTTATCTACAAAAGGAATATACAACACAGCAAATGCTTTATGTTCAACGATCTTAATTGCTCACATCATGTGGTTGAATATCATGTCTAAGAATACTTTTTGGGGGGCCGGGCGGTGGCGCTGGAGGTAAGGTGCCTGCCTTGCCTGCGCTAACCTAGGATGGACTTCGGTTCCATCCCCCGGTTCCCCATATGGTCCCCAGTGCCTTCCAGGAGCGACTTCTGAGTGAATAGCCAAGAGTAACCCCTGAGGGTCACCGGGTGTGGCCCAAAAACCA
>PVKC010044692.1:0-11542 GCA_004027635.1 Crocidura indochinensis | reverse complement strand
AAGAAACAGTATCAAGTCTGCAGCAACAGCTGAATTTCTGAACATTCAGTACTTGATAATAGCAGTTGAGGGATGTTCCCCTTTAGAAAAATTTTTATCTCAAATCCACACTCACAGAGATTGTAAAATGAAACACAGTAGGGCAAGTCAGGATATTCAACTTCTATATCTAGTGACAAAGAGGGCTGTTTTTTTTTTTTTTTTAAAGCAGTGACCAGAGGGGCCAGAGTGAGTTAGCAATCAGTGAGAGTCAAAGAGGGACACCGAAGTTTGGTGTAAGGCAAACACCTTACCCAATGTCTATCGCTCAAGACACACACACACACACACACACACACACACACACACACACACATTTGTATATATGAATATATATGTCCCCTTTTTACTTTGCAGTTTTTTTTTCCAACGAATGAGATCACAACTATGACTTAAGCACTACTGCCTGATGGTAGTGCTTACACACCTCTGGTGGCTCTCAAAATATTTTGGGGTGCTTGCAGAGCATGGTACTTGCCGAAGTTCAGCCACTTTTAAACCTAGAGCTCACATACTTGACAGGAGTGTGATAGATTTTGCACACTGCTGTGGGAAGACCCACAGGACAATGTGGTGGGTGAGGCCAGGGGTCAAACTCTTGCCTCATGGTCTGCTATGCACAAGGCAAGCGGACCTCAAGCTTGACGATTTTTTGTTTGTTTTTGTTTATTTAGGGAGCCCCCACCCAGCAGTACTCAGAGTCTATTTCTGGCTAATTCAGGGAATCCCTCCAGAGTACCCCCAGGACCATAAGTGGTGCAGGGGTCAAATAATGTGTAAAACAAGTGCAAAACAAGTGTATTATCCTATCGCTCCAGCTCCAGGCTTGAGAAGTCTTATCCTCCCCAAGCTAGTGAGTAGCAAGTGGTGTTAGGTCAAGCTTTCAGGCCCTTTCGTAAGAACTGCTTTGAAAGGAGAAAAAGGCTGGGGGAAAAAAGACACCTGACTGTGTGTGGGGGCTGAATGTGGCGCCATACTCATCACCTTTGTAACCTTCTGTACAGAGAAACTAGGTGAAAAAGAAGCTTCACAGTCACCAGCATCCTTGCTGGAATGCTAGTTAAGCCACGAGCAGCCCAGCCCTGAAAATCCTCAGTCACTGGTCTATTCTGCACGGACATGAATGACAGACAGCTCTGCCTGGCCAGGCCCTGGACTGGACCTGGATCCTGGGCAATCGCAATCTAGGTGTCACCCACTCCCACACCACACGAGGCCCAACCACTGTCTCAGCCACAGAGCCGGGCATGCGCTGAGTCAACCAAACCACTAGGGGGCGCGGACTGGGAGAGGAGCTTGGGTGGGACTGGTGGGCGGAGCTTGTGGGGGCTGGTGGGAGGGGCTTGGGTGCGGCTGATGGGAGAAGCTTTAGATGGAATTGGTGGGCGGAGCTTGAGGTGGGCTGGTGGGAGGAGCTTGGGTGGGACTGGTGAGAGGGATTGGTTGAGGCGGGTGGGAGGAGCTTTGTGTAATCGGTGGGCGTGGCTTTATTGTGTATGGGCGTGGTCTTCCGGGCGGGGCGGAGCCTAGAAGGCGGGAACCCGGGCAGTGCCCAGAAGCTCCGGAGCTCGCTCGACCGCCGTCTGACAGCCGAACCGCCGCTCCGCCGTCCGGACATGGCGTGTTCGCTGGGAAAGGGGAGCGGAGGCTCTCCCGCGGGAAGACCCGGGGAGGACTTCGGAGCCCCCAGCACTCCGGCGACAAGGCGGGACGCGCGGGCAGGCCGCGCTGTCTTTTTAAGGTGGTGTTCTTACTGAGACGGGGGTGAGCGAGCTCGAACCCACCTGCCCCGGGGTTCTGAGTCTACCCAGAGTCTGAGTCTGCCGGGCGGCGGGAATCCGGGCCCGGGAGTGACTTGGGGAGAAGTTTTGGCTGGGGGAGGGGCGGCACCGTGCTTGGGTCCCGAGCCCCCCGGGGACCTTTTGCATTGGAACAGGGCTGCAGGAGGGGAGGGGCCCTGAGACCCAGCCACCTCGAGTTCCCCCAGGAGGAGAAGCACGCCCCCAACCTGGCCTCGGCGTCTCTGTGCGGTTCTGCTTGACTCTAGGTAAGCCATGGGGTGGTGGCGAACTTGTAGGCTGAATGCAAGAAGCTTCTTGGCTGTAGACGGTGCGTGACTGTTGGCTCTCAACTGCCATAGGCAGCTGTCACTGGTGCTTCCTGGCTCAGAGGTGGAGTCCCACATGTAGGGCAGCTCCCACAGAACCTCAGAGAGCAAAGTAGCATGCTGGGGGGCAGAGGGACACACACCCCGCTCCTATCCTTGGAGCCCTTTGAAGCAAAGCTGAGGGGCCAGATGAGATGACACAGGCTGAGCAGGATGATTGTGAAGTCACAGAGGAAGCCTGGACAGAGGGGGGTGCTGGCCTTGCCAGCCAGTGCCCTGTGCTGGTGGAAGGAGGCTCCGGATCTGCATGCGCAGCTGGTGCCCATAGTGAACTCATGAATCCGGTGAGGCTGCCCTGGCCACAGAGATCCCCGTCCCCATCCTGCATAGAAAGGAAAGCAACCCATGTCTGCTTTCTGGAGGCCTAACTATCAGATAGCCAGCCACATTAGGCGAAAAAGAAAACCGTAGACCATGAAGGACACAGCCTGCTGCTCCCCTTCTCGCAAACCTCCTGGGCAGATCCCACTTGCTCTGTCCAATCACAGCTCTCTAAGGAACACAACTCTGTTCCTCCTAAGTAGTTGCCATCCAGGATTTGGGGTGCTAGGGTTCTGGGTACTATGCACAGGAGAGCAAACACACCTAGGAAAGCCCCCACTGATTCCCGCCCTCCTCCTTGTGCAGATGCAGAGACCTCCATGGCTGTGATAAGCCTTCTGTTCTTGGCAGTGATGTATGTTGTTCACCACCCCTTGATGGTCAGTGACCGGATGGACCTGGACACGCTTGCCAGAAGCCGGCAACTGCAGAAGCGAATGAGCGAGGAGATGCGCCATTTAGAGATGGAATTTGAAGAGAGGAAGCGAGCTGCTGAGGAGAAGCAGAAAGCGGAGAACTTCTGGAAAGGAGACCCTGACAAGGAGGAATTAGTGCTGGGCAAGAAAGACACGGGTTGGCTCTTCCAGTCCAGCTGGCCTGGACCCCTAGGCTGGATGCTAGGGAACCTGTGGAACACCGGCCTCTTCTGCCTCTTCCTCATCTTCGAGCTCTTGCGACAGAACATGCAGCATGAGCCAGCCTATGATTCTAGCAGCGACGAGGAGGAAGAAATCTGTGTAGTGCCTGTCACCTCCTCCAAATGGCTGGCCGGCTTCCCTTCCCGGGACACCCTGGAGTCCTTCCATAAAGTGCATGTCCAGAATGCCATCCGGGACCTGCCCTGCACCTGTGAGTTCGTGGAGAGTTTCGTGGATGACCTCACCGAGGCCTGCCGGGTGCTCAGTCGTAGGGAGGCGTACCCACAATTGGAAGAGTGCATGGGCATTGGGGCTGCCTTTGAGAAATGGGGGACTGTAGGTGAGATGCAGCAATTTGATGTCCTGGTGCCCATTGTTCCCCCCCAGGGCATGATGTTTGTGCTGGAGATGAGGGATCCAGCCCTGGGCCGCCGCTGTGGCTCTGTACTGGTGGAGTCGGAATGTATGTGCAAGCACGAGAAACTGCTGGGGGACGTGTTATGCCTGGTACATCATCACCGGGAGCAACCTACTCTCTCAAGCATGTGCTCCAGCTCCACCAAGGCAGCGCTGTGCACCACCTCCTACCTTGATGTCTACAAGACCGTTCATTGGTTCCAAAATCTGGTGAGCAACGCTTGGGCCCTTGTGGCCCACAAGTATGACTTCAAGCTCAGCCTCCCACCGTCTAACACCTCCTGCAACCTCCGGCTGGACTATCGCTCAGGCCGTTCTCTCTCAATCCACTTGATTTTAGGGGTGCAGAGAGAGGATACCTTGGTGTACCTGGTTAGTCGGGCTCCCGAACAGGAACAGCTCACCAGTGTGGACTGGCCTGAGTCCTTTGCAGCTTGTGAGCACTTATTCCTAAAGCTGGTGGGACGCTTCGCTCCTGAGAACACCTGTCACCTCAAGTGCCTCCAGATTATTCTCAGTCTTCGGGACACAAAGAACTTGCCCTCTGGATCTTCCCTTCCCATCCTCACCTCGTACCACTTCAAAACAGTGCTCATGCATCTATTGCTACAATTGCCCCTGACGGACTGGCAGCCTGGTATGCTCTCCCAACGCCTCCAGGACATCTTCCGGTTCTTGGGCCGAGGTCTCCAGCAAAGGTCCCTCCATCATTTCCTCATTGGGAACACCTTTCTGCCCCTAACCATCCCCATCCCTAAGACATTTCGGAACGCTGAGCCAGTCAATCTTTTCCAACACCTGGTGCTCAACCCTACGGCGCATTCACAGGCAGTGGAAGAGTTCCACAGCCTACTGACCCAGGTGAAATCTCTGCCTCATGCCCATTTGGCTGAGACACTTTAATATAAAGGCCATTAAAAGGGGGGGAGACGTTATTTCTGACTCAAACTGCAAGAGTTTCTTTTTTCTGATACATCAGTGGTATTTGGGACTTCCCCTGTGCCATAGCATGAGTCAACAGCATAACCTGATAGCATAAGACACTGTAGTTAGGAAGAGAGGAGTCCAACCAGCAGGACCTCAGTCAAAATGGGTCCTCTGAAGTTTTTCCCCCTGACTTCAGTTCAGGGTAACCTCTGTTCTGGATGGATCCTGCTTCTCAAGATTTGCATTGTATACATTACAAATTAAGTTGTATTTTGTTTCAACACTGGAAATGAAAGAGAACCAGAGAATACCTCCATTCTAGCTTATTTTGTGAATGATTCCCAGCACATTCCTGTCAACTGCTTTTTTTTAATTATTATTGATTCCATATTCATTCAGTTTCATTTACATTCAGACTAATGGCATTCCATTTTATCCCCCACTGTGAATGGCAACTTGTATTTTAGGGTGCATTTTTTCAAGCTATATTTGAAGTTAAAAACCCAGATATTTATTTTCCATGTTAATTTAGTTTTATTTAGATAAAATAATGATTTTACTGCATTTGAAAATCTTTTTAACATTGACACACAACTACTATGAACTGTCTCAAATTGAAGATGAAATCAAAATAACCCATTTACTATGGTTAGTGTAAGAAATAATAGCTGTGTTTGTCTCAGAACCTGCAAGCAAGATATCCTTAGTCAAGCTGGAGTGATAGCACAGCAGTTAGGGCAACCCAGATTCTGTATCCCCAGATTCCTATATGGTCCCCTGAGCATCACCAGAAGTAATTTCTGAGTGCAGAGCCAGGAGTAACCCCTGAGCATCACTGGGTGTGACAAAAATATGTGTGTATATGCATACATATATACATATATATGTACACACATATATATATAAAATATTCTTAGTCAAGCACAATACCAAAGATGAAAAGAGAGTTCCTTGAACTATACTCAAGGATTTACAAAACAGGTTACCACAATCCAGGCTCAGTGCCAGGGTTGGACAGGAAAGACTGTGAAACAGTCCAACTCTAACAAAGTCCCAAACACTGGCCTTCTTAAGCAGGAGTGTTAAGAAATGTGGCTATCATGGTGGGTGTGGTTGTTTTGGACCTGCCAATGTTGTTCCCAATCAGCACTGCAGGAAGCTTTGCTGGAGAGGAGAACCTGGCCTCACAATGAACTTGATCAGAGTGGGGATCAGATGGGTCTTTTTGGTCTTCACTGTAGGTGCACCTTACTTTGCCAGAAATCAGTTGCAGGTATTCTAGAACCTAGTGGCAATCAAATATTGGGATCTTACTGCACAAAACACCTGGGTTCCCATGCTGCCTGGTTGTCTCTGCCAGGCATTGCTTTCAAGTTAAGATGCAGTGAAGATGGAGCATCAAGAAAGGCATTTGCCTTGCACGCAGTTCACTCAACAGTATTCAATCTCTGGCAACCCAGTGATTCCTGAGTGCAAAGCCAGGAGTAAGCCCTGAGCATCACCAGGTGTGGCCTTAAAACAAAACAAAGATGCAGTGAGGGTAAATTCTATGCTGATAGAATTTGCAAATTGTGAAATGTAGGGTTGTGGACTTTTATGGTATATTTTGTTTTTGAGAAGAATTTTCTGGTGTTTCAGTTCCTTATCAATAAAGGAGGCTATTTTTCTGTAAAACTGGAATCTATTTAATGACATATATCGACCAGCAATTTCACATGCCTGTTGCCAAGTAATTCATGTTTCCATCATCCAGCACATCCTGGTATTTCTCAACAAACCTTGAACCAGTCTGCCCTGTGGTTTCCTAGTGGTAGTGGGACAGCCAGAAGAGTGATTCAGAAAGTTAAGGAGTATCTAAGTTATTCATTTCTCTGGTGCCCAAAATAAGATAAGCCCTGTGAAAATATCTTAAATGCTACAAACAACATGTGTAAGCTCTCTAGACACTGTAAGCCAGGGCCAGAGAGATAGTATAGTGGATAGACTATCTGCATTAGTACTTGGCTGACCAAGGTTCAATATGGTTCCCTGGCATCCCATATGGTCCCCTGAGCACTGCCAGGAGTAACCCCTGAACACTGCTGGGTGTTCAAAAACAAAAGCTAGCAACCACTAAAAAGGTGTAAGCCTGTCCAGAATGTGTGGTATGATGTTTAAGGCTTGTGGTTTCTAGTCTAGTAAAAGGTGGGAGAAAGCATCAAGCTATGAGCAGGCAGATTACAAAGGGAACAGTCACAAAGCTGGGGTGGGGCAGAAGAAGGTACAGGGAGGAGTAGAGAGGAAAAACAAAGAGTGATGGGATAAACAGAGCTGTAGTGCTCTGGAAACTCAACAATGAACAGGGAAGTTCTTGAAATCTTTTGGAATTTGAGCTTTATTGTAAAACAATACCTGGCTGGCACCCAGGATATCATAGCAGTTCTAGTAATAGGACTACTTTGTATCGCCCATAATTCAGGCACTGCTTTGCTTCACATTTGGTAATTCAATTAATCCTCACACTAAAGATGGAGAGAGCTCAACAGACTGAGTGCAAGCCCAGGTTCGGTAATGTGGCACCACATGGGCCTCCCAGGCACTGATAGGGGCAACCCCTGCACACTGAGCGGGAGAAATCAGGAAGAACCTATACTAACAACCATCTGGTTTACTTACACAAGACTTACCTGGGATTCAATCCCTGCACCCCATATGGTTACCATAGCTCTGCCTGGAGTGATGCCTAAGTATAGAGCTGGGAGAGCTATGCACCACTGGGAGTACCTCCCACATTCCCAAAAATGAGGTCGAGACATCCTCGATCTAGGACCAGATAGAGGACAACAGGCTGGGCACCTTGCATGCAGCCAACCTAGATTTGATCCCTGGCTCTACCTATGATCCCTGGAGCTCCATCAGAAGTGATTCCTGAGTGAACCAGGAGTATGTCTTGAGTACAGCCAGATATGACCCAAGAAACAAACAACAACAACAAAAAATCATTGATTTAGAATTGGAGAGGTCAGGATTGAGCACATGATCTGCATGCAGGCCTTATCATATGGTCCTTTGAATAACACCTTTGAGCAATCCCTGAGCAGTGTAGGGTGTAACCCCAAAACAAACAAAAAAAATCCCCAATCTAGATTCCAGTTTCACACTGCATACATTTAAGCACTTGCTGTATCCAGATGTTAGAAAAACTATGATCTGGAAAAACATGTCTCATCCTCATCAGGTAAAACTGCAAAGGTGATATAAGTTCTACTAATGCCGCAGGTAAGGACAAGTATGTCAGGAAAGGCTTCCCTGAGGAAATGACTCAAACTGAAATCTGAAAGGAGCCAACTGAGTGAAAGTGGGAGGAATAAGATCCAACATGTCATGTGTATGGAGACCCTGTGATAGGAGGGCACAATTGTGGGACCAGAAAGTGTACAGGGGTTAGGCAATTAACTTGCATGCAACTAACCCTGGCTCAATTCCCAGTACTACAGAGGGTTCCCTGAGCACTGCTTGTCTTGGCCCAAAATGCAAAAAAATAAATAAAGCTAATAAGTGTAACCCTGTACTCTCTCTCTCTGGTCCCATGATTGTGCACAGGACCTACACACACATGACCCTGAGAGAAACACTGAGACCAGTTGTGGTTCGTTAGTACTGACAGGATTTCCTGGGCATATTTGGGGAAACTGCCTGGCCTTTGCTCCCATAGTGCAACTCTTGAAGTCAGATGAAGCAGAATGAGTCTTCCCCTCTTTACTTCCTTGGCCCTACTAGCTGTACTATCTCTCCTGGCTCCCAATTCATTTCTTTCTCCTTGTTTCTTCTTCGTCTTTTTCCCTGTTTTTGACTCTGGGAACTGGACTAAGGAAGGGTCCTGCACAGTGCAGGAGCTCCCGGTCTCAAGGCATTTCTAACCTTTATTTTTCTTTTTGGAAGGGCTGACCTATTCAAGGAACTTTTTTACAAGACTTGGAACAGAAAGGGATTACCCCCACCATACTCCCTTTTAAAAAAGCACATCTCATATCTGTGTTCCCTTGCCCGATATGCTTCTCCTTCCAGAGTTGCCTCCCCGGCCTCATCAGTCCCACACACCAACCACCCTTTGGGAGAATCTACGCGCTGTCCTCGTGGCCTTGTGGTCACTAACAAAAACTGATCCTTGTTTCCTGGAATCTGCCTTTCTCATTAGAAAGAAAAACTCAGCAGGGGCTGGAGCGGTGGCAAAAGTGGGTGGGTGTCTGCCTTGCACGTGCTAGCCTAGGACGGACTACAGTTCTATCCCCCGGCGTCCCATCAAGAAATTAAAGAGAGGGGGGTTGGGGTTGTCATTTTGGTTTTTTGGAGAGCTATGCCTGATTATGCTCAGGGCCTTACTCCTAACTGACTCAGAGATCACTCCCGGAAGGTTCAGAGAGTCACTGAAAGTACCAGATACCAGACCTGGGTAAGCTGCATACAAAGCAAGCATCCTACCCATAATACTATCACCCTGACCCCAAGAGTGTGTTTTGTTTTGGTTTGGTTTGGTTTTTGGGTCACACCTAGCAGTGCTCAGGGGTTCCTCCTGGCTCTGCGCTCAGAAATCGCCCCTGGTAGACTCGGGGGACCAAATGGGATTCCGGGGTTCGAACCACCATCCTTCTGCATGTAAGGCAAACACCTTATCTCCATGCTAACTCTCCGGTACAACTTGATGTAGGGGTTTTTTTTGTTTTGTTTTGTTTTGTTTACCCAGCAGCGCTCAGAGGTTACTCCTGGCTCTACGCTCAGAAATCGCTCCTGGCAGGTTCAAGGGACCATGTGGGATGTCGGGATTCGAACCACCTTCCTTCTGTATGCAAGGCAAACGCCTTACCTCCATGTTATCTCTTCGGCCCCTGTTTTTTTAATAGATTTTTTTAGGCTAGGGAGATAAGTGAAATGGTAGATCATATGCTTAGTATGAGCAGGCCCTGGCACATGCTCACCATGCCCCCAGGGAATGCCAGTATTACCTTGATGGCCCTTGTGCACTGCTGAGTATAATTCCTATAAAGTAAAATATTAAGTTATGGGTCCGGAGCGGTGGTGCAATTAGCCGGACCAAGGTTTGATCCCCGGGCGACCCGTATGGTCCCCCAAGCCAGGAGCGATTTCTGAGCGCAGAGCCAGGAGTAACCCCAGAGCGTCACCGGGTGTGGCTTAAAGAGCAAATAATAAAAAAGAAGGGGAAGACCCCCTAACTTCCGCCCGCAGGTCCCTCGCCCACGCTCGAGCGAACTGCGCAGGCGCGTGTCCGCCCCGCCCACCGGCCACGCCCCTAAGTCTGCGCAGGCGCGCCTCTGCCACGCCGGCGTGACGTCACCAGGAACGTTACGGCGCCAGGCGGTGTCCGCGCGCAATTTAAATTTTGCTCTTGCAATTCGGAAAGATGGGCCCTCCGGGCAGAGGTGAGCCGTGGAGCGGGGAATGTGGACAGTGTCGGCCTTGGCGTGTTTGGGGGTCTTTGTTTGAGGGGGTTGATGAGAGTTGGGCCACAGCCGGCCTAGTTCAGAGGCTGCTCCTGGCTCTGTGCTCCGGAGCGGTGCAGGTGGGAATCGAACCAGGGACAGCCGCGTGCAACGTAGGCGCCTTCATTTAGCCTGGAGCTCTCTCTCTCCAGACTCTTGACCTGGTGGTGGTCGTGTAAAACGATCCCGGCTGGGCCAATGCGGTAGGTCGGCCGATCAGCTCTGCAGCTGCGCAGCTGTTTCCTCTGAGTTTGGGGGTTGAGTTTTGGGGTTCCTCGCTTGCACTGTTTATTTGGGGTGTACCTAGTATCCTGCCACTAAGGTGGTTTTCCGGTAAAGCCCGGTAATAAAGGGCTGTGGACCTGTTGTGGTAAGTTAGCCCTGTGTATTTATGGCTCCAAAGTTTATTTTGCAACCAAGAGTAGACCCTCCTCCTTTGGGTCCTACCTTATATCAGTTGCAAAAATGGAAAGAACTACACGGGCAAGGACCAGAGGAGAGATAGGACAGAAGGCCAAGGCATTTGACAATATGCATGAGGCTAAAATACTGCAATCCTGGTTTGAACCCCTGTCAACCACATAGAGAGAGATCCCTGAGCACAGCCAGGAGTAGCTTCTGAGTACCTCTTGAGTAAGTTCCCAACCCCTTTCTCTCTAAATACGAAGAAACAAAAATCTTATTTCACTAAACTGATATAGGTCCAACCTCTTGAAGTTTGTTTTCTGGTTGGAGAGACAATAATCAAACCAACAAATGATTGAGAGTAACAGAATCCCTGGAGTTTCAGAGACCTCTAAGCCTAGACAGGAATGTGCATTTTAGCAGAAAGTGCAAGTGCAAATGCGGGCAGACTTGAAAGAACCTGGCATGGGTTATCTTGGATAGTGCTCCCCAAAAAGCGATCTGTCC
Organism: Crocidura indochinensis; assembly: GCA_004027635.1. Taxonomy (NCBI): domain Eukaryota; kingdom Metazoa; phylum Chordata; class Mammalia; order Eulipotyphla; family Soricidae; genus Crocidura; species Crocidura indochinensis. Next base: position 644 of record PVKC010044692.1, on the reverse strand, counting down.
CTTTAAAAGAGAAGAAATCTCTCAGAGACTCCTGTATCTAATTGAGTAGCTGGGGGGTAAAAACTACTAACTGGAGTGCTGCAGGTTGATTGGTGGTGTTTGTGTTTGATATGGGCTGTTGGTGGGTGATGGTTGGAAGCTGTCTGGACTTTCCAAATGGTCTTGCTGTAAGGACTCTGGCCTATTTTCTTTATTAAACCGTTCCGAGAAAAATTAAAATGCTGTCTAGCCAGAGTTGTTCCTTTTAGGCAACAGATAGAAGCTGAATTCTTTACAGAATAGAAAGAACCAGAACATCATGACTGAGTGTTGTTGAGTGAGGTGAAACAGATACGGCCTTGTAAGAGGTTTGAAAATTAAGTTTTATTTTGAGCGTGATAAAAGACCAACTGAGATAAAGAAATGAAGTGACTAAGAGTTTAACATTCAGACCCATGATTGTAAATCCACTGAGATAAGAATATTTGGGCCAGAGAGGTAGCTGAGTGTCTGGGAAACATGCATGATTTGCTTACAGGAGGCCAAAGCCAGGGTTAGATCCCTGGTATCACATGATTCTCCCTCCCCTTAGAACTTCTACAAGTGACCCCTGAACACAGGCATAGTTTTCTGTGACCCCAAAGCAAAAAAAAAAAAAAAAAAAA
>PVKC010044691.1:0-11569 GCA_004027635.1 Crocidura indochinensis | reverse complement strand
GTGGCAAGTTTGTCTAACCTGGGGTGGACCTCTATTGTCTTTGAATATTACCATACTATCTTGTTTTTTCTATATCTCACAAATAAGCGAGATTACTCTAAATTTATCCCTTTCCTTCTGCTCATGTCACTCAGTATAATAGTCTCAATGTCTATCTGTGCATGAATTTCATGGCATCATTTTTCTTAACACCTACATAATATTACATTGTGTAGAAGTACCACTGTCTTTAGCCACTCATCTGTTGTTGGGCATCTGGACTGTTTCTAGACCTTAGCTATTGTAAATAGTACTGTGCTGAATAAAGGAGTGCAGAGGGCAGTTTTGTTTTGTGTTCCTGAGTAGATTCCTAGGAGTGGTATTGCTGGATCTTATGGGAGTCAAGTTTCTAAGTTTGTTTTTTTTTTTTTTTTTGACAACTATAGTTTTCCAAATAGTCTGGACCAGTAGTCATTTCTATTAGCAGAGCCCTTTCTTCCCCCATTCACACATAATATCTGAAATATACTTAAAGAAGCTTAAAGTCAAAACTTTTAAAATCTATTAATAGCTTCTATTACCATGTCACCATTCTCTTCTAGAGAAAACACATAATCAGGAACTTCCATTTGCCTATCACAGACACAATAGTTATACATGGCAAAATTGAAAAAATTACTAAAAATTACATTAACATCAGCTTATTAAACTATAAAGGGTATTTTACAGATTGATCCTTTTTGTTCATTCAATTTTAAATGAATCAATATATTTTCTAGCATAAGTCACAAAGTATTTTTTATTTCAATATAGTATTTTTTCTACCCACCCCCCAATATTGTATTTTGGTAACATATCTCGTAGTACTTGGGTATATTTTGGCACTGTGCTTAGAGGGTATGGTTGGGGCACCTTGCAATGCCAGGGATAAAACTAGAAGTTCCTGCAGCATCCTCCCTTTGAGGTATCTCTCCAATTCAATTCCAGTGTTCTTTACATCAGATTCACCTATATTAAGTGACCTATATTTACTCACAAGTCTGGTGGTTAATTGATAGTAATGAGTCTGAATTTAAAAAAGGGGATAATTAAATCACAAGAAGAAATAACTATGAACTTTACCTGTTTCTCATACTAATTATTTAATTTTAACAATATAGAAGTTACTTTGAACAAATAAGTTATTTTGGACAAGTAAGAGACCTCAAACTGAGAATAAGTTAAAATTCCATGAAGCACCCAATAAAGCACCTAATACTAAGTAGTATAAAAATCAATGCAAATTCATTTCCATTATTCCTCTGAACAAAATCTTGGAAGATTCAATGGCCTTGCTATTGAACAAGATTTCACTAAAATTATCGTAAACATCAAAGTTTAGGTAAAGTTTTGCTAATTAAGGACAGTAGATTTATAGATGGATTTAGACAAAAAAAAAATCCATTTGGTTCTTAACTCCAAACTGAACCAGCAGATTCAGATGAAAGTCCTAAGCCAACTGATAATTAAGTGGCAGTCCAGTCACATTCTTGTTTTTTAGCTTTTATTATGGAATGCAATAGTGGAACACAATTTGGCTGACATTTTCACATATATTTATACAAATAAAGACAATTTTATAAAGTCAAATATTAGAGCCTGGGGCCCGGGAGATAGCATGGAGGCAAGGCCTTTGCCTTTCATGCAAAAGGCCATCAATTCAAATCCTGGTGTCCCATATGGTCCCCGTGCCTGCCAGGAGCAATTTCTGAGCATGGAGCAGGAGTAACCCCTGAGCACTGCCAGGTGAGACCCAAAAACCAAAAACAAACAAACAAAAAAATTAGAGCCAGAGCAACAGTATAACATATAGAGTGCTTGCTTTGCATGTAGCTAATCAAAGTTTGATCCTTGAGACTATAGGGTCCTCAGATATCCACTAGCAGCAATTCCTATGTACAGAGCCAGGAATATACCCTACTCATCACTGGTTGTGGTGTAAAAACCAAAAATAAATAAATAAATAACAAGTTGACTATTAATAATACATGCTAGATTGGTGGTTAGAAGCGAAGATGAATAAATCATAGTTTTATTCTCTTTTTAAAGGATTCATTAAGTATGGCCATAACTTACAGTATTGGCAGCATGTGTTTTGCATTAAAATGCATCCACAGGTATATGTATACCTATGCTAATTACAGAGTTATTTACATTAGCCAAAACCTGGGAGTAACAGAACAGATATGTGAGTAAAGAACCACTGTATATACACACAAAAGAATACAAAGAAAAGATAAAATCTTGCATTTTGCTACAATTGGAGAAGGGCTGGAAGATATCAGCTAAGCAAAGTGAGTCAGGATGAGAAGACAAAAAGTGATCTTACTCCTATGTGGAATATAAAAATATAAAAGGTATAGAGAATGGTCAATAAAAATAAATAAAAAGAAATTGATAACAGAACTGAGGCTGCCAGTGAAAGATGTGGGAGCCCTGAGAAGGAATCTAGAGATAGATAAAAGAGATATTGACAACTCTCATGATGGATGTGGTTAAGTAGCAATGTAAATCGAAATCCTAATATTATTGTCAATCATGATAGTTTAATACATTTCTTGATTGAAAAAAAATTTAATAAAAGCATCAGCGGGCCCAGGAATCAATGGCAAAAATGTACTATGAGTTTGGTTCTGATGGAAGCATAGTAATCCACATAGCCCCTTTGGTTCTGCTATTAAAGATCCCTGGAAAATAAAATAACGAGTATTTTCTGCGTACCCAAACTAGATGTGTGCAAGTACCACCAGTAAAGTGTGATACCCGCAGTGCATACTACAGCAAAAAAATACAAAGCACCAAAGTCAAGTGGATGACTCCTGGTGAGAAAAACAGTGAGCATCACAACTAGAAGTGGCCATGGCAAACAACAAAAATGTACAGGAGCATCAAACTAACAAAGCTTGACTTGTGTAAAGCAGGTGTGCAAGTACCAGTGTTGTGGAATCCCTTACTGGGGAACACAACTAAGATTTTGTGCCTCTTTGGTTATGGAAACAACAACAAAGGGAAGAAAAGGGAAATAAAATGAAGTATATCAGTAATGTAGAAATATTTTAATTAATTTTTGTGAGCAGCTATAGACTACTGTAATTTTTATTCTGAAAATATTTTATTGAGGCATAATTAGTTTGCACTGTGGCTTTTAAAATATTCTAGGATATGGTTTCATGAGATGAAAAGAATAATGAGGGCTAAAAGTTTTCTTGGGGGTGATGTCCAGCAAAATGGAGATTTAAACTAAGCTGACCTGCAGATGAAAGGAGTACAGTTTGCAGGGAAAGTCATTAAAAACACCTTATTACATGTTGTAAAGTGCAACAGCAGAGGGAATTGTGACTCATTTAAACTGTAACAAATGACGAATACATGTAAGTGGGTCTCTCAGGCTGTTTATAATCAATCATTGTCAATGAATCTGTGAGTAAGTGGCACACCAGCCAAAGAAACAGAATGAATAGAGTCTTTTAGGCTAATTTGGATATAACACAATGTTTAAATAAGTGTTATGAAGCTTAGAGAAAAACATCTAATATAAGCCATACTTTATCCTTCTGGAATAGGTAGGAAATTGCGCCAAATAACAGTCATAACTGCTAAGCTTTGTTTAGCAATACAATGATGCTAAAATAAACTCTGAGGCAGTATTGATGCTAAGCCAGATAATAACCATAAAGTTCCAAATTTGTCGACATTTTGCTAAGAGTACTTGCACAGTATAGCAGGTGAAATTAAATAAATAAATTAAATTAAAATTTAAATAAAATAAAAATTAACAAATAATAACTTAATTTACACTGCACTTATGTTCACTTAAAATATAAAGACTCATACTAAAAGACATCCATTCATATGTAACAAACAAATATCAAAAAATCTTATGTGCAAAGCAGTGTTCTTAGTGATGCAAGGAAACCACAAAATCAATTTACCAACTTTTAGAACACAAAGAATAAAGAACATGAAAAAGAAAACTAAACATTTCCTTGAAATTGTTAAGTATCTACTTATAAGAGTAATAGTGAGGGGCTATGAATGTGGTTTAAAATAGACAAGCACATGCTTTGCATGTCAAGAACCAAGGTTAAATCCTCAACATTACATGAACCCACTGATACTGCATTGAGTAGATCTGGAAAACCCCAGCAGCTCAGTAGCGTTTCTCTTATACTCCCAGTAATGTCAGGTGCATTTTGTGCGTTTTGTAAAGGATATTAGCCATTATGCACTAGAGTACAAATACTTTCACATATATTCTTGATATCTTGCTTTCAAACACACCTGACTAAAGAAGCAAATGGCAGACATCTTATCCATAGTAATATTCAGATGATTAGACATAAGCTCACATCTTGCTTTTTAAATCCTTTCCATTAAATCAGACTTCAAATTCTCTTCTTATTGACCCAAATTTTATCTTTATGATATTGCTATATTCCTTATTATATAAGTAAGGAAGTAGAATAGAATGTAGTACTATCCAAAACTGTGGGTTGTTACAATATTCGACACATTGAAATAACAGATCGAACAATACACTAGCAACCACAGGCAAATAGGAATGCTTTCAAGAGAGCATTTTGTTTTTATGACTTATAAAGAATGGGTTATCCAAGAAATGTCACATTTTTCATTGAAGAGAAAAAACAGATTAGTTATTTTATTTGGGGGTGGGGTCATACCCGCTGACACTCAGGGGTTACTCCTGGCTATGCGCTCAGAAATAGCTCCTGCTTGGGGAACCATATGGGACACCAGTGGATCAAACCGCTGTGGTCCATCCTAGGCTACACTTGCAAGGCAGATGTCTTACCTCTAGCACCACCACTCTGGCCCCAGATTAGTTCTTAAAGTTTGTAAATATTTAAAAGTTCCATGCATGAAGGGAAAACAACAACCAAAATGCTAAGAAACTGATTCACTGGGACGGAGGCAATAGGTAGTGTTGTTTTTGTTTGTTTGTTTTTAGATATAGTGTTTTTATTGAATATGGAAAACAACAGGATTCCATTTCTGACATCCCATATAATCCGACAAAATCCCCAGAAATGATTCCTGCGCATAGGGCTAGAAGAAGCCCTTAAGCCCACTGGGTGTTGACACAAAAAAGACAAGAACAAACAAAAATTCCAACTACTTAGCACTATAATTTTAAAATTTTAAGGCAATACACTTCTTACTCTGATTTACCATGTAACTGATCACTGGGATAGCCAAACATATGCTTTGTAACATGAGCTATAGGAATAGGAATAGGATTGTAGAAAGATATGATTGTGGAGAAAGGCATTTCAACTGACAGCAGTTAAACGTGTGTGTGTGTGTGTGTGTGTGTGTGTGTGTGTGTGTGTGTTTCTCCATAAAGAGCAAGTGTTATTTATTTTCCTTTTTTTAATGTTTGGGTTTCAAATAAAATGTAAAAGTAGCTTGTTTCTTATAAAACAATTAACTTTTAAAAATTAAAGTATTCATTATTACTAATCTTTGTAATGGCAATTGTAGCAAATAAACAATACTTTGCTCATATTTTTAAAAATAAAACTATTCATTTGAATCTCAACTCTATGACAGCAAAGATTAATTTTATTTCACTTGGGAAGCTATGCCCTACTATATAGCAGAGAAAGAACTACTGTGTATGCTTGAGCTGTAGTTGAAAAACATAATTTAAAAAAATCAGGGTTTTCGAAGGAAATGCTTTAAATTTGTGTAAGTTTTAGTGTGGTACTAAGGTTCACACCAAGGTTCTCACACACATAAAGAAAATGCTCTCTACAACTGAGCTTTATAACTGGCCCTAAATTTGTGATTTTTAATAATGTAAAACAAGTATCAAGTATATTATTTTTAAATATAAACATTTGTAGTATTAACAATTTTAGTTTAATATCACGTACATTTATAACTGTGTATTTCCAATTTAATTACACTAAAAACATCTCTGAAACAGAAAATCCAATTACTGTGCCTATTATTTGCTAGAGCCCTAATTTAAAATTAATGAAACTAATTCTAGCATATAAGGGGAAATTAAAAAACAAAGTATATCAAATATTTTCTGAGCTTCATATAATTTTCATATCACTCTATTAGAAATAAATTGCCTCCTAATGATGCAAAGGTCGAATTATGGAGACAGGTACATTATGAATTTCTCATTTCATAAGATTAAGATCCATAATTATTACTATATTAAACATAGAAAAGTTTAAAATGAAAGAAACTCATTAAATTCAGTTAACTCAGAATTTTCTGAATTTATTTAACCAAAAAAATCACTGCAACCAAGACATATTTAGAAATTTGGTATCTGTAATTTAATTTTAATAGAGTGAAGAAAATATTTTCTCATTCTCATAAAATATTTTTCAATTCAAATTTATCTCCCTATAAGTACTCAATTTAATTTTTGTCCAAAACAGTACCAGTGAGCATTCATTTAAATAGAGTATATTAAATTTTCAGAAGCCATCGTAGTCTTGGTTGTTAATAATAATAGAAACAGTCTTCATTTCACATCACCAATGTCACTTATAGTAACCTCAAGTGTTTAAATTACTTTGTAACCAAAATAATATTAAAAAATAGTTCAGATGAGTGCATTTAATCATAGTTAATACACCTTGTCATAATCACAGTATTTGCGAATGCATTTAATATGGGGGCATCATAGTATGAGTGAAGATCTCCTATCTCAAATTCGGTTCAAATAATTATTATTTTTAAGTTCCCATTCATCCTGTAGCATTAGTCTAAATTCCCTTCCAAATGATCTAAATCTATGTCCAATGGAAAGCATCAAAATACTATTTTAAAAAGAAGTGTTTTGAATTCTGAGAAAGATTCAGTCAATTTTAATCACTTTGGAGGGGGTTATAGTTCAATAACCTCTAAAGAGAGCTTGTTCCTGTTTCTTTTCTTTCTTTTTTTTTTTTTCTTTTGGTTTTTGGGTCACACCGGCAGCACCAGGGATTACTCCTGACTCTACGCTCAGAAATCACTCCTGGCATGCTCGGAGGACCACATGAAATGCCAGGATTTGAAATGAACCACCATTCTTCTGCATGCAAGGCAAATGCCCCATTTCCATGCTATCTCTCTAGCCCCTTGTTCCTGTTTCTTTAGCGATAAAATAAATAACCAAGTTCGGCTATTCCTGTCATAATTTAGCCCTCGAGGACTAAACATTCAAATTTATTATGTGAGATAATGAGCTTCTATTGTTAATAATAGTTGAGTTCTTATTTTTCACTTGCAGTAGAAATTATCCTAACTGCAAAGTAAACTGAACAACTATCTTCAAAAAACAAATTCATTTTAAGATATCATTTATTTACTTTTGATTGTGAAATATACCCAAAGCAAGGCTCAGGGCTTACCCCTGGCTCTGTGTTCAAAATTCATCCTGGCAATATATGAGGTGCTGGGAACTAAATCAGGGTTAGTCCTGTTCAAGGTAAGGAAGGGCCTTAGCAATCTCTTAACTATCTCTCTGGTACCTAAACAACTTTAAAAATGAGCACGTTGGGGCCGGAGTGGTAGCACAAGTGGTAGGGCATTTGCCTTGCATGCACTAACCTAGGACAAACCGTGTTCTATCCCCCCAGCGTATCATATGGTCCCCCAAGTCAGGAGCAATTTCTAGCAACAAAAACAAAAACAAAAAACAATAAAAACATAAAAAATAAACATTAGGTAATTTTTTTTAAACATTAGGTAATTTAAGACAACCAGTTCCTAGTTACATTTATAGTTTACCATAGTGCTACGTAAAGTATGTGTTATCATATTAAATATAAGTTTGAAGACCTTTATATATTTTTAATCCAAGACTACTGAAGTATGTTACATTTTTCACCAGTAAATACTACAGGACACACACATACATTGAAATCACTAACTGCATCCTACAGTTTGCCTTTATTTTAGTAGCAAAATACTGAATAAACCATTAGAGTAGTTGACAAACATTTAAGAATTGACCTTTAAAAATGAAGTTATGAAATTTTCCTATAGTAGATGAACATGGAAACTATTATGCTGAGTGAAATAAGTCAGAGGAAGAGAGATATACACAGAATAGTATCACTCATCTATGGGTTTTAAGAAAAATAAAACATATTATTGTAGTAATACACAGAGGCAATAGAGATGAGGGCTGGAAGGACCAGCCCACGATATGAAGCTTACCACAAAGACTCGTGGGTTCAGTTAGAGAAATAACTACACCCACAACTATCATGACAATGGTAGTGCTTAAGAGAAACAGTAAGCCTATCTTGAATACAGGCAAGGGTTGGGGAAGAGGAAGAGGGAGGGGGCATTGGTGGTGGGAATGTTGCACTGGTGAAGGGAGATGTATTTTTTATAACTAAAGCCCACACATGTTGGCAATTGTGGTGCTTAAATAAAGATGTTAAAAAAATAAGAATTGGCCTTTAAAAGCTGACAAATTAAATCTTCCTCAAGCAGATTCCATGTCCCACTGCTGTCTCTGAACCCTGTCATCCTGCACCTCATCCCAGATCTATGTGTGAGTGTGGAGAGAGGGACCTTTCGGTCTTTCCGTTCAAAGGCGTGCTGCGCTCCCTACAGTCTCTTCCCTAAGCTACTTCCACGTTCCATGGCTAACGCTATGTTCCATGCTGCATCTCAAGTCTGTGTATTTGCAGAGAGAGGGATCTTCAGGTCCATCCCATCAACCCTCTTTTTCCCAAATAGCATGGACACTGGCACATCTGCAGGAAGACATTTCAATTTAATTCCAGGCATATTATTAGCACTACGTTCTCCTAGAAAATATACAGCTGAAAATTCAGTTGAACAAACGAGTGAATTAATTTGAAATAATATGATCATACTTAGATAACTTAAGTTGTTTAGGAAAATAACCTCTAAAGCAGGGGTCTCAAACTTATGGTCCGTGGGCCGCAAACGGTCCTCCTTACATTTTGTGGCCCTGCCCTAGAGGAATCTTTTTTTGTTTTGTTTTGTTTTAGTTGTTTGGGTCACACCCCCTAATGTTCAAGGCTTACTACTGACTGCACTCAAGGATCACCCAGACTTTGCCTCCTGCAGTCCACAGGTAAATTGAGTTTGAGATCCCTACTCAAAAGCATATATACCTTTACCCACATTTTATACAATCAGTTCAATAGATCACTTACTTAAGACAGACAAAACTGGCAAGACTCACATAAAAATAAAGGGAAAACACTCAACTAAACAGTATCATAAATGAAAGAAGACACATTACAACAGAACCCCAAGAAAACCAAGACATCATGAGAGCTTATTATGAACAATTGTACTCAGTTAAGCTAGAGAATATAGAAGAAATGGACAGATTTCTGGAAAAATATAATCTCTCAATACTTAATGAGAATGTAGGTTTCAACCCAGGGATGCAAGGATGATTCAATATAAGCAAATCAATCAACATTGTAAACCACATCCCTGTTTATGACTTGATCCAAAATGGGTTCATTTGACTTAGAAACAGCAACACATTTTTTTTCAGGGTAGGTTTCTCTGCCTCACCACCCAAAGGTGAGATGAAACCAGAAGACTCTCCATGACATTACAACTTCAACATAGGATCTGTGCAAAAACCAAGATCTCTAATTACTGAAGCTTGCCTTCAAAAATCGTAATTGAGAAGAATGTTTCCTGGGACCATGAGGGAAGACTTTGGGATTAGACAACTTAGTATGCCCTGAGTCTATAGTTGATCTTATGGCAGGATGCTTCATGGGTAAGGATCCCCTGTTTTTGAACCAAAGGTTTTTTTCTTTCTATTTTCCCCAACTTTTGCTGCACCTATGCAAAAATCTGCCACCCCCCCCTTTTTTTTTTTTATCTTTTAGACAGTAGCTCCTGCCTTTGTTTTTTGGTTTTTGGGCCACACCCGGTGAAGCTCAGGAGTTAGTTACTCCTGACTATGCGCTCAGAATTCGCTCATGGCTTGGGGAAACCATATGGGACGTCAGGGAATTGAACTGTGGTTTGTCCTTGGTTAATGTGTGCAAGGCAGACACCCTACTGCTTGCATGCAGCTCCTGCTTTTTTCATAGAACGACAAATTACTTTAGTTTTACCTCATATTTATGCTTTTTCTTAAATAAAAATTAAGAAATGGGTGGAGCAATGGCACAGTGGTAGGGTGTTTGCCTTGCACATGGCTGAACCAGGAACAGATCTTGGTTCAATCCCCCAGCATCCCATATGTTCCCAAGCCAGGAGCAATTTCTGAGCACACATCCAGGAGTAACAACAGTCATCGGTTGTAGACCCCCCAAAAAATTAATAAGGGGAGGAGAAGTAAGGATGGGGACCAAGGGCTAAGTAGTCTCAGTTGCATTGGTGGAGATAAAAAAAAGGACAGAATTAAATATCCAAGTCAAAGTCAACAATAATGGAATCAAGAGACACAAACTATAAAAATCTAAACTTAAAATGGGCCTGCTATACTAGCAGGGCAGGGGTAAAGAGTAGTGGTATAGAATGTATTCGGGAACATTGGTGAAGGGAGGTCTACACTGGTTGTGGTATTGGCCCTGAGTCATGGTGTGTCTGAAATCCAACTATAAAGGACTTTGTAAATCACAATGGTTCCAATAAAATTTAAAAAAAGTATTGACAAACTAATATGATGAAACGTATTATAGACATGTCTAACTGATTCATGATAGAAAAGGGAGATGTAAAAAATAAATGGGTAGACTGAAAATTTTAATGAAGTGATTCAGTTGAAAATATTTATACTGACGCAAAGAAATCTAAAGTAACTGAAATCACAGGCAACATAAGAAACGTGTGGAAAGGGTCAAAAGAACTCTTAACATATGGAAACATTTACTACATGTGTAAGTGTATTCCCAAGAAAGAAGAAGAAAATGAGTGTTTATAAAAATCATTGGCCAATAATTCTCTAAAAGTGACCAAAAAGTTGATGTCACCAATTTAAACTCTATGAACTTCAAGCAGTTAAATGTGAAGTAAACCACACATTCTTCAACAGGAAAAAAAAAAACACACACAAAAGACTGTGAAACAAAAAAGTTAAATGATAAAATGAGCAAAATCAAAGAGCTTAACATCACAGTGACATAATTTTGACTAAAAGCAGACTCCTCAACTGTAATACAAAAAAAAAACAACAACAACAACAACAAAACAACAGGAGACAAGGGAGTGCCATATTCAAACCACTGAAAGAAAGAAAATGTCAAACTAGAACTCTCTACCAGCAAGTATTCTTTTCTAACTAAAGGCTTACACATAAAGAGTCAAGATAATTTTACCAAAGCTAAACAAACATGTTAAAACTAACATTAAATACAATTCTTCAGGTTAAAAAAATAATCTTGATAAAAACACAATACAAAACATAATAAAGCAAAGATATGTTTAAACAAAAATGAATATTATAGGGGAAGGTACAATAGCACATTGGTAGGGCATTTGCCTTGCATGTGACTGATTCGAGACAGACCTAGGTTAGATCCCCAGCATCCTAGATGATCCCCAAGCCAGGAGCAATTTCTGAGCA
>PVKC010044690.1:0-11548 GCA_004027635.1 Crocidura indochinensis | reverse complement strand
TCTCCCTCTGATTGGGAAGCAGGTTTAGGGAGATCGAGTTTTGTGGTTTTGTTTGGAGAAGAGTACCGTAATAGAGTGGGGTAAAAATTAAGTATGCCTACAATGGGCAGAGTCCTTCTAGCAGTTCTCATCCTCCGTTTGAGAGAAGGGGAAAAGAAAAGGTGAAACACCACAACATTTTACAAAGATATATCAAATTTTCTAACAGCAAATGATCACTTTATATCTATCACATTTAATGATGTACATACATTGCTTTTCAGACGTAACTCTACAAAGAACACAACTTTGAAATACATTGTTAATTCAAAAATTTTACATGATTTGTTCTATGGTTTTAGATTAGTGGTCTGGAAGCAAACATGTAACATCATCAGAGTTCCTGCAGTTTTCTGAAGGGCCAGGGTTTCAAGAAACTTTTAACGTTAACTATTAAAAGCAATTCTTACAAATTGACAGTTTTAGATGCAATTATTTCTTTTTTTTTTTTTGGTTTTTGGGCCACACCCAGTGACACTCAGGGGTTACTCCTGGCTATGCGCTCAGAAATCGCCCCTGGCCTGGGGGACCATATGGGGCACGGGGGATCGAACCGCGGTCCTTCCAAGGCTAGCGCAGTAAGGCAGCCGCCTTACCTCCAGCGCCACCGCCCAGCTCCAGATGCAATTATTTCTGATATGCACATTTTACTACATCAAAGTTAAAAAGGATCAAAGGAGACATAAGATTCAGAATTGGGATCATATTCCATGAAAACTAGTGGGGAGTGAGAACAGGTCACACAGGTTTGATTTAAAAGTGCTTATAGTGGTTAATATTATAAGCCCTAAATACAACACTTGGCTCAGCCACATCCAACATCACAGACCAATAGAGAATGTCCTTCAACATTCACTTCCAAGTAAGAAATACAATGCCAAAACAAAACAAACAAACAAAAAACAAATAAGAAATATACTACTCAAACTCAGAATACCTGAAAATGTGGGCTGTGGTGTTAGTAAAAGATTGGGCACATGCTCTGCATGCAGGGTTGGGGTGGGGAGGTGAAGTGAGGGGTAGGGTTGGATCCTGCATTGCTTGGCTTGAGCACTACTGGGGGCGAGAGTGACAGTCATAGTCGCATAGCCCCAGCAATGACTGATGTGGACCCAAAATCAAAACCCCAAAAATAAGAAAGAAAAACCTAAGAAGTTAAACCAAAAAATCCTCCATTCATTATATCTCAAGTCATTTACTGTGTATATCGTAAAATAAAAATAAAACCCGATTTCCATTTGTTCAAGTAAGTGAACAGAGTAAACTATCTGTACCAACTTTGGTCCTAACTTATCTATAATAAGGTTTTAACTTTTTCAGTACCAGTTTCATTTTGATACTGTCATGTTAAAAATCAGCCAACTGGAAAAAATATAAATAATAAACCAGAAAAACAAACCAGGCTTAAAAAAACACACTCCTATAAAATAAAAAACACTGGCAATATTTAAAGGGTATTAGGCAATGAATATTCTATTTACCGTAAAATGAAAGCAAAATTTACTTACAGTTCTACCATAAGAAGTGACTTGCTTACAGAAAAATACAAACTAATAAAATTTTTTGTTAAGCCTTTTTCGACATTTAGCATCAACCCCAAAGTTCAACCTATTTCTTTTTGTTTTGTTTTGGTTTTTTTTTTTTTGGGTCACACCCGGCAGTGCTCAGGGGTTACTCCTGGCTCCATGCTCAGAAATTGCTCCTGGCAGGCACGGGGGACCATATGGGGCACCGGGATTCGGACCAATGACCTTTTGCGTGAAAGGCAAACGCCTTACCTCCATGCTATCTCCCGGGCCCCTCAACCTATTTCTTATCTTTAATTTAAGAACGACCATACTGGGGCTTGAGGTAAGCTCAGTGGACTGAGTGCATATTTTGAATGCAGGACGCTTGGATTTGTCATCTGACACTGCATGGCCCACTCCAAGCACTGAACCAGTAGTCCCTAAGGACACCCCCAACTCCAATGTGGCCTATAAAACACAAAAATAGAACACACATACCAGCCATCCATTCAATGAAGAGATTATAATTGCTCTTCTCACATGTGGCTCCCAACATCCTAATAATGTTTGGGTGGTTCAGATGGCTCATCATTCTTATCTCTTCTCTTAACGCTTCTACTACTTCTTCTTGTTCAGAAGATGTGTTTCTGACATATGTCACCTGTTTAATGAATATGATCACAAAGTTTTGAATTCTGCTAGGTCCATACAATTTTCATCAACATGATCAGAAGTGGACAAATCTAAATCAGCTTGCATATCTGCAAATGACAGTGCTCTTCAATGTAATAAGGACACTTCGGCAGCACATATACTAAAATTGGAACGATACAGAGAAGATTAGCATGGCCCCTGCGCAAGGATGACACGCAAATTCGTGAAGCGTTCCATATTTAAAAAAAAAAAATGTACCCATAGTCTCTGAGAGAGAACAATGAGCTTAAAGTGTGTGTCTTGTGAAAGGCCAACCCCAGTTTGATCCCAGGTACTACATGGTCCTCTGAGCACTTCTGAGAGTAATTCCCAAACAGAGCTAGGAGCAGCCCTCAAGAACCACTAAGTGTTGGGGCTGAAAAGACAGTACAGCGAGTAAGGCACTTACTTGCCTTGTACCTGGCCAACCTGGGTTTTATCCCTGGTATCCCAAATGGTCTCTGGAGCACCACCAGGAGTAATTTCTGAGTGCAGAGCTAGTAGTTACTCTTGACCACCACCGTGTGCAGACCAAAAGCCCAAACCAAAAACAACAACAAAACAAAAAAGAACCACCAAGTGTGACTCCAAAAGCCAAAATAAAAACAATTAAAAAAAAAAAAAAAGTACCTTATGGGGCCAGAGCAATAGCACAGTGATAGGGCGTTTGCCTTGCATGCAGCTGACCTGGGTTCAATCCTTGGCATCCCATGTGGTCTGCCGAGCCTGCAGAAGTGATTTCTGAGTGCAGAGTCAGGAGTAACCCGAGTGCCACCGGATATGGCCCTCAACTCCCCTACCCCCTGAATAAACAACAACAATAAACCCTACAAAACAAAAGCAAACTCAGAAATTCCAAGATGACAATGCACATTGGTGGGGCACTTGGCAATGCTCAGGGACCATATTTAGTGTCAGGGATCAAATCAAGGTCAGTCAAATGCAAGGCAAGTGCCCTACCACTGTACTATTACTCTGACCCAATCCCCAATTTTTAATAACAATAATAATAGTAAATATTTCATGATGCCTCAACATCTACATGAAATAAAACAGTACTTAGATTTCCAAGAGACACAATGAAATTTTTCCATAAAATCTGAATCATTTCACTTCTACTCTCACTAGTTACTTACCTGCTTAACAGCCATTAAAGTTCCAGTTCCCACATCTTGAGCCTGATAACAAGACGAAAACGCTCCCAATCCTATCTGCTGACCTTTCAGCCACTCGGAATCCTCTCGATAAGGCTGTTTTGCTTTGGTGTGTCCTGGTAGTGTCTCTGGGGTCTACGTAGTAAACAAAGGCAATCTTTTAAAAATGTTAAGAGTTGGATTTTGTAAAACTAGCCCGGCAAAGTATCGTGTGCAGTCGGACTTCCTAAATCCCTTATAAAGTAAACCTAACTTCTGAATGGACAGTGCTAACGACCAATGCTAAATAAAGAAGTGGATTTCTTCACATTATCAATCAGAAAAATCTCTGACGTAGACAAGGAATAATAATTCTATTTGATTATGTGAACATTTTTGCTTGTAATTGGGCATTTCATGTGGAAAAAATTGCTCGCAACAATTTCTCATGCTAAAAGCAACATTTCTGAAATATAGATTTTGTTTTGGAGCCTGTCCCGAAGAAAAGTCCTCACAGTATACTTACATCCTGTTGTATAATGATGATATCCTCTCCATTTTCAACCTGCAGTTGAGGAACTACAGGGAGAGCATCTTGAGATGCTGACATTGCCATAGCAATGGCTAAAGCTTCTTCTTCTTCTGCCTCCATCTTTTCTTTGCATTTCTGATTATGATTCACATCGTCTTTGTAGGTGTCATCATTTTCATCCTTTTCAGGGGAGAGGACGGCAACTTCTGACTTAAAAGTTACTGTTGTGTCGTTTGAAGGCATTGAGGCTTCAAGAAGGTCCTCAATACTGGAATTGAGCTCTGCATTGGCATCTAGTCTGCCTTTCTCTTCCACAGGGGTGAACACTGTCTCTTCACTGGGTATGACTGCATGACTGCTACTGCTGCCACTGCCAAAGCTGTCCTCACGTTTAGAAGTACTGTGGAGATCAAGCGTCATGCTGGTCTTGGAGGCGTCTCCTTGTTTACATGTGCTACCTGGGGTAGGGCGAGATGGCTTTGGCCTGTGTATAGTACTGGAGGGTGCAGGTCTTGACTGAGTAAAGATTGGAGAAAGTTTATCTGAATCACTGTTTTCAGAACAGTTCCTTTGGAACTGTAGAGAAAACTTGCGTTGCGTTTGCGGAGACGCACAAGGAACGAATCCCTGAGGTCTGTGCTTAGCAACATCTGTTACAGTGCCAGCTGGTACAGATGGGGCAGATGAAGAAGGGGTTGACAAGGCTGGGAACATCATCGGGGAATGCTGGGACAAAGAAGAGGAGTTCAAACACTGACTATGGGGTCTGCCTTTTGTTTGAACCATTGGCTTTGGTTGCTCCATTGTTGTTGAACTTCCAAGTCCTATTGAAACACCAGCCAGTCTGTCAGAAATCTCCTCTGAGCTGGCACTCAGTTTTGCAGCACACAACGCTTTTCCAGTTTTCTCTGAATGGTCTGTCTGCTCAACGGAGCTGTTCTCTGTGGTTTCGAGATAACTGCTAGAGGCAGATGCCTGTAGGAGGCTATCATGTGAACCACCCAAAGTGTCCTCTACACCCAGCTCGATAGCCTCAGCAATTTCCACCTCATCTGCGATAGCCATCAGACGGCGACGCATCCTGGTAAAATGACTGGAACTGGAGACATTCAACATTTCTAAGAGTTTTGAGAATACATGAGGAACTGCGGTGACCATCCTTGCCGAACTCAAATATATCCTTCGGGAGAGCTTGCCGACCATTGAGTGGGAGTTATCAATGGACTGCAAAGCAAAGGTTAGGAGAGACAGCAGCTTCTTATACCTGAAACAAAATAAACAAAATAGTCAATGAATTGTGTGGTTGCAAAACATATACAAATAACATTTTTAAAAGATGGTAGGTACTAGCTAGCTTGAGGGGTGTTGGGAGATGCTGGGTTGCGCTGGGTCAGTTACTGGCAATTATTTTTCTCACTGTCTTCATTTTCAAAACCGCGTGGGGGCTAGCCCAGTGTATACTAACAGAATTCTCTGTGATTAATGTATGTTTTGCATATGCAGAATGTCCATTTTGTATTTTGCCCTTGCCCACCGCCCAACAAGCTCATTTCTCGTCCTTCACTCCCTCATCCCCAACCATCATTAACCCACACTTGCCCTTTATACCCTGAATATCTTATGTGTATTTCCTTAACAGCTATAACTCTTACTAAATATTCTCTTATACAGTGACGCTTTCACACACTGTTTTCTCTGTTATTCTCTTAGTGATCTGTTCAATAAGGAATTCTGGTAGAAGAGTCCCTCAATTTAAAGCTTATGTTAGAACCAAGTCATGGTGATTGTTGGACTTGTTCTAACGGTCCCCATATGCACCGATAATGCCATGTGGTATTGTTCTTCTTTAGCATAGGCACATTAAAATGGGAAAATACTATACAATACAAACAAGTTCTTATCTAACAGAGATAGGAACACACAAATCTTGTAATGCAATGGAACCTTACACCCTGATCATTGTCATAATGACCTGGCTCAGGCCTCAGATGAATGGGCATTTTCCATTCACCCTGAACCAGGGATCCCATCTACAAAACAATCATGGTTGTCTATAACATCACCTGGAAGCAATCCTCTACCAGGGAAGACCCTACCACTGCTCTGGCATCGACCTAAACAAATGAAACTTCCCTTAATACCCAGAAGACCTGCTTTCAGGACAGGGCTCTCTGCATTGCTCTCCAATTGTGAGGTGAAACTAGAGGACGCTCTACATCATCCAGACTTTGATGGGATATGCACAGATTCTAGGATCTTTAACTACAGAAACCAGGCACCAACAATGATGACTGTGTATTGGCACTATAGACAATGACTTGAGTTGGACAACCTAGTATGCCTGGAGCCTAGAGTTGGTCTTATGCCAGAAAACTTCAGTGGTAAGATCTCCTTGTATTTATGCCAAGGCTTTTCCTTTCCATGTTGCCCATTTTTCGCTGGGCCTATGCAAATAATTGGCACTCTAAAACTGTTTTTGCTGTGCTCCTTTGACTCTTATCCTTAAGAGAGAGAGAGAGAGGGTGAGAGACAGAGAGAGAGAGAGAGAGAGAGAGAGAAAGAATAACTCTGCCTTTGTTCTTCCTGAAACAAATGTATTATGATCAAATTGTGTCAACTATGTGATATAGTTTCTTTAAATAAATTAAAAAAGAAAAGTCAAAAGCAGACTAAAATAATAGTATTATACTTCAGAACAGGAAGTCTCAAGGTCTATCACTTACACTTTTGAGGTTATTATGTATGTGATGGAACTGGAAAAAATAATATGCCTTCAATGTTAAAGGAGGTACATAAATTTTATGGTTTTAGATTGCTTTGTGTACTGCTAAGAAATGTTATAATGTACTACAATCTGGGGACTTGAACTTTGTCTTTGAACTTTGTCTTTGATAAACTTCACTTTGTCTTCTTTCTTTGCATCTTTGTCTTCATAAAAAAAAATGGTACTAACTTAGACCTTGATTTAAAAAAATATATTCAGTATAAACAAATTAAGTTAGTTTCTGGATTATATCTAGTAATCCTTCAGGGGTTTACTTCTAGCTCTACATTCCTGAAAGGACTCAGGGGAATCAAATGGGATGCTGAGGATCAAACTGGGATGACTGCATGCTTTATCTGCCAAAAGTCTTAATGGTATTTCTCTTAGGCGATGAGGGAGGAATCAGCAAGAGAAAAGTATTTTTAGAAGAAAAATTACCTGACTTCAACAGGTTCGGCTTGTGAAACATCAGTACTGACAATATGAGGGTAAAATTCAGCAGGAAATTCCAAAAGCAGTCTATCCATAAGACAAAGTCGGCCCAGGAGTTCCTGCCAGTTGTTTGATTCAGTTTGGTTACCAAGAATACAATTTAAGACATAATCAACACCACCAATACCAATGGACCCTACAAAAAAGAAAATAAAAGATAGTCCCATTAAAATATAAAACAATTATGATCAAATGTATATGGTCAACATTTTTCTGAATATATAGGATACAGTTCAAAGGAGTGGAACACATGATTGGCAAGTGCAAAGCCCTGCTGAGTTCAATTGCTGCCATTACACCCCACCCACAGTCCTACGAGGAGTGCAGTTCCAATTTAACAACAAGAACAAAATTCCAAGAATTTCCCTTTAGTTAAGGAAAACAGCAAAACAACCTACCGTATTTGCCAGCAACGACTTTTGAAACAAAAAAAAAAAGTCAATCGAAAATCGGGGGGTCGTCTTATACACCAAGAATATCCCGAAAAATGTTTCAACATGTCGCTAAATGAAAATTGTCTGAATATTGCCACAAAACGAATTTTCCAACTCCATTCTGCACCAATCACTGCAAGGCTGCTCAGACTGCCTCTCTAACTCAGCCAATCCAAGCAGGCTTTTTATGCATGCAAATTAGACAATGTTCTGGACCCGAATCTACACTGTCAAAAGCCTGCTCAGATTGGCCAGAGTCAGAGAGGAAGTCTATTACAGTATAGCCTTTGAACCTTTGCTTGTTGTGACTGGCTCACTGTGGTACATACAGTTGCAGCACAGGAACGTTCTGTCTGATACAGCGAATATAGGCCTACACCTATGTTTTAACTGCAAAATTAGGGGGTCGTCTTATACACTGGCAAATGTGGTATTTATTTTAAGAAAACACTTTATTACCAGTTTTGAGTATTTCTCTGCCAACTGCCAATTCTCCAGCTTGACCTTTGCATAATTCCAACAGAGTTGATATAGACAGCTGACTCGTGCGACTGGAAGATGAAAGGAAAATCTCATTAGTCTGTCAGTTAACTTACTCATAAGAAGAGAAGTAAAGTAATGTCTTGGGAAAGTGGGAAAATATTCTCAGGGATGTTTGCATTTCCATTACTAAAACTAAGTTTAGTAACAGTATTACTAAAAGTAACAACGTAGGTCTGATTTAGCCTTCCAATTTAATTTCGCCTTTTTGTTGAAAATCAATGATTGATTTAAATGTCATGGTATTATTAAATTTGAATAAGACCATTTATTCATTATGAGAAGACAAAAATTAAAAAAATAGACTGACACTTTGATTTCTGAGTTTTCAGTAAGAATCTTTTGAGCTGGGCCAAATAAGGTGTTTGTGTGCATGTGGCCAACATGGACTCAACTCCCAGCAGCCCATATTGTCCCTAAGACCTATTGAAAGTGAGAGCACAGAGCCAGGAATAAGTTTTGAAAACCATGAATTGTGGCTCCAAACTAAAAGTAAATACACGAGTCCTTTGAGCTGAAAATCAAATCTTCACCATATTTGGGGGGGGGGGCACACCTGGTGATGCTCAATGGTTACTCCTGACTATACACTCAGAAATAACTCCTGGCTCCATATGGCGACCATATGGGACATCGGGGATTGAACTCTGGTTCATCCTGAGTCAGTCGCGTGCAAGGTAAAAGTTTTACAACTGTACTATCGCTCCAGCCCAAAATCTTCACCAATTTTTTTTGGCCCATATCCACCATGCTCAGGGGTTACTCTGGTTCTTCATTTAGAAATCACTCCTATAGATTAATGCTCAGGGAACCATATGAGATTCTTGGAACAGAATTTGGATTGGTCACATGTAACGCAAGTACCCTACCCACTGTACTATTGCTTCTGGCCCCTAAATCTTCCCAATTTTTAATGTTGTTTTTTGTCTTTTTATTTAGGCCACACGTGACACTCAGGGCTACTTCTGGCTTGGGGGATCATATGGGATGCTGGGGGATTGAACCAAGGTTTACCCTAGATCAGCTACGTGCAAGGCAAACGCCCTACTGCTGTGCTAATGCTCTGGCCACTTTTAATGCTTTCTTACCTAGCCTGAGAGAGTTCCGAGCACTGTTTAATTTCATTACAGTACTTTTTATAGTATTTAGTTAAATAATTAGCTAAACAATCCACATTTGGAGTTTCAGAAAGCAGACAAACTAATGTCATAAAAGCATATAATGCTGGAAATGGTATGATATTAAACTGTAATAGTCTCTCAAAAAGTAAGAAAACACATATTGCTTTCAATCTTTAGGTTTGTAGAAAAAATAGTTGAGGCAAAAAAGAAACTTGATGAGATGACCATCCATGAGGTAACTGCCACATTGATTATCAAATTGATGACACTGTTTTAAACTGCATCATGGGATTGAGAAAGAACATGAGGATTGAGAACTCGCAGGAACAGAGGCAAAACAAGAGTGAGTCAAAGTTCTTCCCTAATAATACATGGGACATAGAAACGTCCCACAACTATTTACTGTAGCTAATGAAAAGTGGTCTTCCCACTTTATGAAAAGGTAAGAGAATAACTTGTCCACAAAAACCAGCCTGTGCTTATATTATAAACATACCTCATGTCTCCACTTAATTCATGCCTCATAATTAGAATTATTTTTATTCTATATTACTATTGAAAAATTTTACAGACATAGATTGCACAAAAAGGATGGAATAGGTTTGGGGGGGTTCCATAGATGTTATTAGGTTTTAATCTGTTCTTCCTGCCTGTTTTTTTCTTTTTTTCTTTTCTTTCTCTTTCTCATAGTCAGACATAAGCACTTACAGTCAGGTAGCACAGCTATTATGAATACTGAGTGCCAGGAGTGGTCCCAGCCCCCAGCATTGTTTACAAGATTCTCATCCTATCCCTGCAACTCTCCCCTAAAGAGAATCAACCACACAAAAATAATAAGAAAGATGATCAAGTTTGTAAGTCTCGTTTTTATTTTCCATTGCCTATCTCCCTAGTCAAATATTCATTAAGTATGAGGCTTGGTGTTCGGCTTTTACTATAAGAGGGTCTGAAATGGTTCTTCAAGGGGATCTTACCTGTTGGCATCTGCACACTTGACCAGGATGGTGTCCACAACTGGCCGGAGAAGTCTCTGCAGTTTGATTCTTTCTGCCAAACTATGGCAAGGAGTATATACTAGCATGGCTCTCAATGTTTTCTAGGGAGCAGATGAGGAAACTGAAGGTCAGTTTAGCCACATTTAAAAAGAAGAGACAATGGCTTAAAATAAGACAAATTTGAGAAGCAAAGTAGTAATAAGAATAGCTTTAAAACAGGGGTCCTCAAACTTTTTAAACAGGGGGCCAATTCACTGTCCCTCAGATCGTTGGAGGCCGGACTATAGTAAAAACAAAAACTACGAACGAATTCCTATGCACACTGCATATATCTTATTTTGAAGTGAAGAAACAAAATGGGAACAAATACAGTATGTGGCCTGCGGGCCATAGTTTGAGGACCACTGCTTTAAACCTTTAGTAAGAGCCTATGAACCATTTTAATATAAATAACAAAAACATGGGATAAAAGGAACTCCGTCAACTATTTATACATTTTTAAAATCAATAAATTTCAAAATGAAAATAAAAACTATTCTTTTAAAGATAAAATGAGTATAAGAATCAAACTGGTCAAGTGGAAAGATCTCCCAAATGGCCAGAGCAGAAGTAAATCATACAGTAATAGAGTGTGACCCACAGAGTAAAATCAAAACCCATGAGTCTAGACTAAGTCAAGTTAAAAAAGAAATGAGGAAAAAGACAGCTCTTCCTTATAGAAGAATTCCAATTAATGTAAAAGGAATAAGGGAAACTAAAAATTACCATTAATGTGCCATAGTAATAATTACTATAGGCAAAACCCACTGACAAATACTAAAACCTGGGCCATGATTTTGAAAAGAAACAGGTATTGCACAGTCTCCAAATATCTCCAAATACTTAGAACAGAAAAGGTCAGATTATCCTCCAAAATTACCGGCAAAATTAGAAACAGTCCCCTCGTTTTACACTCCATATATGAAAGATAACTTCAGATTAAACTAGAAAAACAACTCTATCATCTCTGCCATGCAAACCCTGTCTATGAAAGGTTTCTGCATTTTCATATAATAATTTTTATTAAAAATCAGTTCTTGGGGCCAGAGAGATATTACAGTGGGCTTGCCTTGCACACAGTTGACATGGGTTTGATCCCTGCCATCCCATATGGTCCTCCAAGCACTACCAGATTACATTTCTGAGCTCGGACACAGGAGTAACCCCTGAGCTTCATTAGGTATGGCCCCTAAACCAAAACAACTCCACTCAAATCCCAACTAAAAACAAAACAACCCAGTTCTTTTTTTTTTTTTTT
>PVKC010044689.1:0-11549 GCA_004027635.1 Crocidura indochinensis | reverse complement strand
GTCTAGTCCAACCACTATGGAAAGCAATATGGAGATTCCTCCAAAATCTGGAAATTGAGCTCCCATTCGACCCAGCTATTCCACTTCTAGGGATATATCCTAAGAACACAAGAATACAATACAAAAACCCCTTCCTCACACCTATATTTATTGCAGCACTATTCATAATAGCCAGGCTCTGGAAACAATCAAGATGCCCTTCAACAGACAAGTGGCTAAAGAAACTGTGGTACATATACACAATGGAATATTATGCAGCTGTCAGGAGAGATGAAGTCATGGAATTTTCATATACATGGATGTACATGGAATCTATTATGCTGAGTGAAATAAGTCAGACGGAGAGAGATAGATGCAGAATAATCTCACTCATCTATGGGTTTTAAGGAAAATGTAAGTCATTTTTGTAACATTCCTCAGAATGAGGGAACTGAAAAGCCTGTATGGGGTACAGGTGGGGGTGGGTTGGGAGGGAGGGAGTTTTGGGGCACTGGTGGCGGGAAAGTTGCATTAGTGAAGGGGGTGTTTAAAAAGAAGTTAAAGGAAAAATCAAAAAAAGAAAAGAAAAGAAAAATAAGGCCTTCCAATTCTTATCACAAGCTGTGTTCTTTACACTGACTGTATAGAAAGAGGAGGTACAGTAAATGCACCCCATATGCACCTCAACCCAGATTCTTGCTGGGTCTGTATTGTGAATCTGGGGACAAAAAAAAACTATAATTATCACAAATATTAAATGGTTCATGTTTTCTAATTCTGTATTACATTTATTACAAGTAGAGTCTAATCATGAATTAAGTGGGTCTATTGTGATTTAAAAATTCTAAGCAGTACTGCTTATTTCCTAATTATTTCATCTTGACCAATCTCCCCTCTTTTTTGTAAAGAAAATGATAGTCTTCCATGCATAGTAGAGTTGACTGAATTAAAAATCATTATTAGGTAGAATGGTGGGAAGCACAGATAAATTTGATAAAATTAGGAATAGCTTCATAAAATTGGAGAATGCTGGACTGTGATTCTACAGAGCTCTCTACAAAATTAAGCAGCTGTATGTGCCATTGACTATGTTATCTAAAGTAAGGAGGGTCATTTGGCCCCAGGAAGATGCTATCCAGTGCTCTGGGATAAATGAATGAAGCTGATTAAAAAGAGATAACTAACTGGAACTCCTCAATGTAGTCTCCTGCTGCTATAAACGGAAGTGTTTTATTTGGACTTCTTTCCCATGAAGATTGCCAAGTTGTGTTAATATGAACTTTCATTTTTAAGTAGGAAAACAAGAGCTCGGAAGTGGCAACAATTAATATTCAGGAAGAACATCAGTCTTTGATTAAAGAACAGAACTGTTTTCATTTCTTGAGGAGACTTAGCAAAACTAGCTCAGAAAACAGATGTTTGGCAGGAATCCAAAACAATGAGGACATTTTCGATTATTTTCTAAGTGGTCTTATGTAGGTGAGTAGATAAAGAAATTTGTCTGGCTTCAAATTGTGCATTGACTTTTTAATATGTAGTTTCCTGTTCCTTTTCTGATACCGTATGCTACTCAAATAGTTAAAAACCATAGGGCAAGACTGAAGGGAGAAGTATAAATCATGAACCCAGCCCTCTTGGTTTTTCAATTTAGATTTATGTTTGTGTAAAGAAACCACAATACCAGGGACTATTTGATAAATTCCAGGTAAGTGAGGAAGAATAAAAAAGGAGAATGTTGCATATAGGAAGAAATCTATTCCTGGGGGTATTCCCTTTAGCCCTATTTATTCTAAAGTGATGAGAGTGGAGCATTGTAAAAATGGAGATATGACTTACTCTGCACATAGGAAGATACAGTGCTTGTGAATACACATATGTGCGTGTGTGTGTATATTTTGATTGGGATTTGTCTGTTTTCTATTTCCCCAGTAGGATGTAAGTTCTGTGAAAGCAGAGGTTTTCGTTTTCTGCTTTATCTTCAACACAGGAACAATTTCTAGTACCTGATAAGTGCTCACTACATTATTTTGTGTGTGTGTGTGTGGGGGGGGCGGTTTGGATCACACCCGGCAGTGCTCAGGGGTTACTCCTGGCTCCATGCTCAGAAATTGCTCCTGGCAGGCACGGGGCACGGGGGACCATAGGGGGCACCAGGATTCAAACCGATGACCTTTTGCATGAAAGGCAAACACCTTACCTCCATGCTATCTCCTGGGCCCCCTCACTATATTCAGGTGGGAGAGTCTCTACAGGTAGGTCTCATGATCTGGAACAACTCAATGAATGACTAAATAAATATATGTGAATAAAGAAATTGTGGTCCACATATATAGTAGATTCCTACTATGTAAGAACCAAGATTCCCCCTAGGCTTTGGCCTCTGATCTGTACAACAACCAAGACCTCTTATTTCAGAGGTCTGACTGAGACAGCTGTTACTGAGAAGAAGAATAATGAAAGACTCTATCCTAGGCTTTGTCCTAGGATCAGTGCAAAAACCAAGACCACCAATTACAGAAGACTGCTTAAAGCAACAGTGATGGAACAGAAATTCTAGAGCCATAAAGAAAGACTCTATCCTAGGCTTCATTCCATGACCTGTGCAAATACCAAGATCTCTAGTTACAGATGCCTGATTTTATCATCCACAACTGAGCAGAAAGTTTCCTGGCACCATAAAAAGACCTAGGGGAGTGAAAAAGAGCACGTACAAAGCATGTAGTTGTTCCCATGATAGTATGCTTCAAGGGCAGAGCAATTCTGTATCTCTTAGGCCAAGGGAATCCTTTCTGATCTCCCCAATATTTACTGTGCCTATGCAAAAAAAAAAAAAAGAAGCATAATTTTTTTTAATTTCAGGATTGTGTTTATTGTTTGGTTGTTGTCTTTACTTCTGTGGTGCTTTATGGTTTTTTGTTTGATTTTTTTTGTCATTGTAGTTTTTGTTGTTGTTGTTTGTTTCCTTGTTTGCCTGGGTTTTTTTTTGTATATTTTGTCTTTTTGTTATGCCTTTCTTCCTTTTCCCCTTCTCTAAAATGATATTTACAACCTCTAGATGGACTCCTCCTGGTTTTAGTTTATTTGTTTTTTTTGCCCTTTTCCCCCCTTCAAACAGAACCACATAACTTTAATCATGTTTTTCTGCCTCATAAATTGAGGGGGGGAACGAATGGTATCAAGACCAAACAGTCGTATGAACTTTGAGTAGAAATAAAAAAATACTAGCAGCCGAGGGGGCAAAGGAGAGAAATATGGGATGCATGCTGAGAACAGGGGTGGAGGGAGGACAGCATTGGTGGTGGGAATGCCCCTGATTCAATGTCACTGCGTACCTAAATATTACTGTGAAAGATTTGTAATTCACTTTGGTCACAATAAAAATTATTATTTTTTAAAAAGATGACTAAGCCACAATACTTATTTCTGAAAGAATTTTGAATTTTTCCACAAGATGGAGGAAACAAAAAAGCAACAATCCAGGAAGACAAATAACATAAAGGGCTTGAAGATTTGTTTTTGAAACAAAAATTGCTTGGGTAAGAGCAATAGTACAGTGAGTAGGACGTTTGTCTTGTATGTAGCAGACCTGGGTTTGATACCTGATATCCCATATGCTCCCTAAGCACTGTTAGGAGTAATTCCTGATTGCAGAGCTAGGCATATCTCATAAACATTGCTAGGTGTGACCCCCCAAAAAAAACAAAATAAAAAGTTTTAATAAATCATTAATAAATTCAAGATTGAACAATGAAAATTAAACATATGTTATAAATTTATAAAAGTACCCAGTAAACAAGCAGATTGGAAGAATATGCATTAGGAGGCAGAAAACAATAAACTTTTAAGTGTGTAAAATGAGCACAATAAAAATCAACCTAATATTTATAAAACTGAATGTGAAAATAAGTACAGAACATGTAATATGCTTCACAAATAGGTACAGAAAGTGTTTCTTCTAAGGAGAACAGCTGTTCTAGAAAAATGCTTGGGAGGGCATAATAGACATGCTGGTTGTAGTGAAACCAAAGGATGGAGTGGAAAGGAAACTGCACAAGTAGAAAATAAAAATAATATCACTAGGACAGGGCAATTCAAAAGATCAATAAGAGTAATATGGTGGCTGGTCTCCTAATGAGAACCTTTCACTTAGGAATCTTAATTTATGTGCCTCATGATAGACTCTAGGAAAGAAAGAGTCCCATTCTTCCACTTGCCTTGTTCCCAGATCATCTCATGCATAACTGACTTGCTTTCCATCTCTTCTCTTTACTCCCATTAAAAAATTTAGCATGGGGCCCGGGAGATAGCATGGAGGTAAGGCGTTTGCCTTTCATGCAAAAGGTCATCGGTTCGAATCCCGGTGCCCCATATGGTCCCCCGTGCCTGCCAGGAGCAATTTCTGAGCATGGAGCCAGGAGTAACCCCTGAGCATTGCCGGGTGTGACCCCCCCAAAAAATCCAAAAAATAAAAAATTAGCAGATTGGGTTAGAATAATAGCACAGTGAGCAGGGCATTTGCCTTGAGCACAGCTGACCAGAGTTTGATTCCTGGCATCCCATATGGTCCCCTGAACACCACCAGGAGTAATCCCCGAGTATTGCTAGATGTGACCCCAAAACAAAAACAAAAATTAGCAGATAGCTAATATAAAGATTGTCAGAATCTAGCATTTTTGTTAACACTTAACAATTCTTTGCATGGTATGGAGTCCACACCTGGTTCAGGGATTGCTCCTGACTCTGAACTCAGGGATTATTTCTGTCAGGACTTGGGGGCCTTCTAGAGTGCTGTGAGTCGAACCAGAGTCAGTTGCATGCAAAGCAAGTTTCCTACCCACAGTCCTGGTCCCTAACATTAAACATTATTAGTGGACTTATCAGCTGATTATATTTAAAATAGTTTACTCTATTTCCAGAGATCCCAAGTTTTAATTGTTACATATTAGGGAGGGTTAACCAAAAGACAAACAGTAAGGGGAGATTTTGATCAGTTTGTTCTGCAAAGGACCCAGAAATAGCCCAAGAAGACCAAATGAGAAAAGGGAGGGAAGATCCAGGAAGGAGACAAGAAGAAGGGAGAGGGAACCGAAAAGTGTCTGGGTGAGAACAAGGCAACAGAGACTGTGTTACACACCTACCGTGGTGTCTTATCTTTAGGGCCACTTTTGCTAATAGAAGTATTTCTCCCAGAGGTGGGTTCTGATTTCTCTTCAGTGGGAGACGCAAATCCAATACTGAAATGTAAAGTAAAGGTTTTGGTCTTGTTGTCTGAAGAAAATTGCAGTTGGTCTCAGGTAGTTGGTCAAGATTAACATAACACCTTGTATAATTTATAATGTGTTTGTACTTCTGTGTTATTCCTTTCATCATTGAAAAAAGAGTCCCAGACTCAACTGCATCTACCATAAGGAGAGGAAGTGTGGTCTCAAGCACAAGTCACCAGCCTCACTGGGACACTCACACAAGCCCACTGAACCAGGTCTCCTGGATGCCTTGTCAGGTACCTTCTACCTTCTCTACAGCCCACATTAAGCAACAATAATGAGATTTCCGGCCACCCTCTGGATTCCTTTGCCTTAATTATTTGTATACCACATATGAGGGAAACCATCCAGTACTTTTCTCTTACTTCCTGACTTTATTTAGCATACTAACCTCAAACTCTTAGCGATTAGTGAAGGGGAGGAAATGAATAGGAGAAAAATGAGTAGAGGTCTTTCTGGTGCTGGGATTATACTGGAATTTGGTGGGAGTTGCAGCCCCACCAAATGGATCCCAGCCATATAAAATGAGTCAAGCTACACCCTAAATACTCTGTAATTTTATAAAGTAACTATAAATAAATAAGAGATCAAAGAGAGTCTCTATTGGGCTTCCCAGTCCATTCCACCATGAAAAGGCAATAGGAAATTATAGTACTATAAAACCAATAATTAGGAAATTACCTAAATATACCATTTCTTTCCTCCCAGAGTTTAGAGGAAAATTCTGTGAGTTTAGACAAAAAAGCAGTCTCTTACGTGATCTTTTCTTTACTTCCTTTCCTTAATGAAGATGCAGTAGAGGCACTTCGACCATAAGCACTATCTGGTGTTCTTTCTTCTGTAGGTTGAGGTGAAAAACTAAAACGTTACACGGTTGAAGATTAGATTCAAATGAAAACAACTTACTTGTTACTATTTCCTGCATTACAAAGCATTGATTTGATTTATTTGAATTCTGCATGCTATTTTACAGAGGGGAGGGCTGGAGTGATAGTATAGTGGGTATGGTGCTTGTCTTGTGCATGGCCAACCTGGGTTCCATCCCAGCATCCCAGGAGTGAGTACTCCAGGAGAGATTTCTGAGTGAGCCGGGATTAACCCCAGAGCATGGCCCCAAAACAAAACAAAATTTAAGAAGCAGAGAAGAGAGGCTAAGTTAAGACAAAACTTTTATTTCTACTATTTATTATTTCATTAATAAAAAGAATGACAGTATTATACACCTGAATATAATTCTGGAGCTTTGTAAATATGGTTTATCTTGGTTTGTTCTAATCTACTGACATTTTCTTTAAGTTCTCAAAAGGTTAAGGAGTTGTGACTGAAATAGGGTTTATGGAATTGATTGATAACTGGAGTCAGAGGGAAGATCACCATGCTCAGTGGCTACTATAACATCAAACAGTAAGTTTACAGAACACAACTTATTTTCATGATGGTGATGCAGCCAGGGGAAAGGAAAGAGAGCACTTGGGAAGCCTTTAGTCACATGATGGTGAACAAATTTAAAATATCCCATGATTCATTGCACCACATCCCTCTTCCCCACCGAAACGCACACATCAGAACATTTACTGTTAATTAAAAGTATAGGACGTAGATCGTTTAGCTCTTGTGATGAGAGTTCCTTCAATGATGGAAGTTTGGTGCCAGGGTTTATCTGCAAGAATGAAAGGACTGAAAGATAATATCTGCATGGGACACACTTAAAAAATTGATATTGGTACATTGCGGTCTCAACTATGAAGCTGCCTAATTTCAAACCACATACACACAGGACTCTGAACTTCCTGGCCATCTTGCCTTTGAGCAGAAAATATTTTTGTAGTTTCTCACTATATTTGAATTTGAAAGTCCATCTTTCTAGACAAGGGAGAATTTATCATCTGCTACCAAATTAAAGACTAAATAGGTGACTAAAAATGTTGTGAGGTTGTGTGAAAACAGAACTGGCAAAGCCCTATGCTTAGATTTTTATCAGCCAGAAGAGGATCAGATGAGATTATCTTCTAAGGTCTTTTTCTAGTCCCATTATAATTATAATCATATCCCTCTCTTTTCCAAGAACTAGTATTAACATTTGGTTCATCCCAATTAGAGTATAGTAAAATTTTTAAATGCATATCTTATCAATAATCCTGACCCCTAGAAGTACCAGAACTAAGGTCTTTTTCCAATCCAATTAAAATTATATCCTTCTTTCTTCCAGGATCTAGTAGTACCATTTAGTTCATTCCAATTAGATCATAATAAAAATTTAAAATGCATATTGTATCTATAATCTTGACCCTTACAAGTAACAGAACCTAGAAACTGAAATTTATACATTTTTTAATATCTAAGACATTAAGGCTAGCATTAGCAAACTCATTTAGTTTAAGGAATCATATTCTTGTTAAAATTGCACACAAATGCAAAATGTCATCGCTAGACCAAGTGAAAGAAGACGTCCTAATCCCCAAATTCCAGTCTATAAAAATATTTAACTTAGCTGGTTGTAAAATTGTAACATAATAGAATCATGATTAAAGACGAAATAATGATCATACATACTAAAATGTGATTTAATGCCGTCACTTACCCGACCATAGTCATAGAATCCATCTGTTATTATGTTACTTGATGACAAATAGCAGAGTTGGCTATATTTCAGGGATAGGTTGTAGTTAAGCAATTTGTTATAGGCTAATTCACTGAATTTATTTTTTCGACTGACTGATTGATTGATTTCTTCAAGTACCTCCAAAGCCCTGTCAATAAAAGCAAAAGGTATTAATTGTTCCATATAAGAAATCCAATATTAATTTCCCAATTAGGTACTAAGTTTACCTCCAGAATGAAGACTTAAGAAGGAAAGCTTAAAGCCATCCAGAACCTTTTTAGAAGTGCTGCTGACAGAATTATAAAGACAAAGGAGCTCTTTAAAAAGATGTGTGTGTGTGTGTGTGTGTGTGTGTGTGTGAATTAACAAACAGCTGAAACGTTGTTCATTTAAAGTGGACTTGGTTTCAGCTCCAAGTTTTTTCAGCTAAACAGGTGACAGTCTAACCCAATTACTGATAGATAATAAACAACCATCTCCTCAGGTACTGGGGAGAAGAAAGGATTCAATCAGAGTGGATAAAAGCAAGACTGATGAAGAGGGAATGGAGAGGTGAATCCTGACTGGCCCTTGAGGATTGAGAGAAAACCAAGTTGTTCTTAACCAGTAGCAGAGGAAAGAGAGAAACTCTTAACAAAATGAAAGATGTAGAGATGGTTAAGTCAGGTAAGAGGTATCAAATAGGGACTTTAGAGAGAACAGAGGGCTGATGGCACTTGCACATAGCCTTCCACGTCCAGCACATTGAGAGTATTATGCTGAATGAAATGAGGGACAGAGATAAACATAAAATAATCTTACTCATCTATGGTATATAAGAAAAATAAGAGTGTGGAGATGAGGGGCCGGAGAGATGGCATGGAGGTAGTAAGGTGTTTGCCTTGCGTTCAGGATGGTGATTTGAATCCAGGCATCCCATATGGTCCCTGAGCCTGCCAGGAGCGATTTCTGAGCATAGAGCCAGGAGTAACCCCTGAGCGCTACCAGGTATGACCAAAAACAAAAACAAGAGTGTGGAGATGACATCCAGACACAATAGAGATGAGGATTAGGAGGACTAGTCCATGGTACAAAGCTTGCCACAAAGCAAAGTGCAGTTAGAGTAGAGAAGGATCTAATATGAAAGGGACATACATGACATCCCTTCATTTTAGTACAAACTACAATGAAGTGGGGAGGGACTTATTATAACTCTGCATTTCACTGGTTGAATTGATCAGGGACTAATTAGTATTTTCAGTGGGAACTATGATGAACATTGTCTACGATACATATTTGTTTGTTTGGGGGCCACACCTAGAGGTTCTCATGGGCTGACTCTGCACTAAGGAATTATTCCTAGTAGTGCTAGAGGAACCATATGGGATGCCAAGGATCAAATCCAGGTTGGCCTTGTACAAGGAAAACACCCTACCTACTATACTATTGCTCCAACCCCTAAGATATATTTTTAAGGAGAAAAGAATGGAAGGGAAAGGAAGCGTTAAGGGCTTTGTAAAGGGGTGCGGGGAGCTCCCAAGAAGAGGGGCCCATGCCTGCATCTGAGAGGGAGCACAGATTGCCCTCGACTCTCCTCAGGCTTCTTTATCTTCACCTGAACCAAGTAACTGTTTTTGGCAGCCACTCACCCTAATCTGCACAGTTCCATGCTCATGGGCTCATCGCTAGCGCACACTGCGATGGCCCAGCTGGTGTTCCTCCGCACTTCATCATTCTTGGAGCGCAGGAGCTCCACAAGGGGTTCCAGGCCCCCGGAGTTTTTCAACTGAAAGTAGACAATTACATTTCATGCCTTGAGAATAGAGAATTTTTTAAATGCCCCATTTTGGGGGGGGGGTAAAAATTTCATTGGTTGCTATCAGGTTTATTTAAACTGGGTTAAAAAAAGAAAAACCACCACTATTTAGGGATGTGCCTTTAATAAGTTTTATGAAATTCAGGGGGAAATAAATCAACAGCAAAAAGCCTTATAGGAACAAACAATTTTCTACAGAAAGCCAAGCAGAGGTCAGAGGGAGGGAGGAGGGGTGCAGAGAAGAAGTCAGCTGGGCTTGTGAGTTCCTTGGAGCTAAGGTCAGCCCTGTCCAGGAGAAACATTTCTTATTGCCTTAAATTAATCTAGAATAAAAAATTGGTGGCACCGCCCAGATTTAGAGCTACCTCCAGGAACCTCCTTCTATGAGAGCTGTAACAACAGCTAGCTCAGTTGGGCATATTTCTGAATTCTAAAAACCTGGAGTCGTGGTGTGTGTGTAAGGTGTGTGTTTGTAAGGGGTCTATATATGCTGCATTTTATTTTTCATAGTATTACCTGTGTTGAGATGCCTTGCTCCACTATCTGTGACTATGTACAGTTGATTTTCAGTAATTCCGTTTTATTTGATTATGATTATGAGTTTTGGTTTTTGGGCCACACCCCGTGATGCTCAGGGGTAACGAACTCCTGGCTATGTGTTCAGATCGCTCCTGGCTTGGGGGACTATATGGGACACTGGGGGATCGAACCACAGTCCATCCTAGGCTAGCGCTTGCAAGGCAAGCGCCCTACTGCTTGCACCACTGCTCCAGCCCCTAATTTTTTTGTGATTCCATTTTAAGACTCACTCCCAACGTATTCACCTCATTCTCTTAATTGGACACGTGGTGTGTCTCAGAGGTTTCGAGATTACCAAAAATAAACAACTCCCCCCCCCTCCAAATTACATCCCCCCAATCCTCTTCCTGGAGCACGAGATTTAAGAGAAGCACTGAGCCTTTCCTGCAGTCGTGTTTTGCTCTACTGGGGCACACAGACTTGCTCCCCCAAACGCTTGGCGTTCTTTGTGATGCAACACTTCAAGAAGGATCATTTCGAACCCTCGACTGTGTCCTCCTGATTGGCCCATAAGCACAGAGTAGAACAACTGGGAGGCTCTCACCTCGTTCCGGGCCTCCACGTCGCAGGCGGTAGCAGCCACGGTGAGCGCAGCCTTGCTCTGCACCACGGTGTTGGCTGAGCGCAGCGGCTGCAGCAGCGCCAGCATGACGCCACGGCTCTGGATGGTGGAGCGCAAGGGCTCCTGCATGGCCATATTGGTCAGCACCGTGGCGGCGTTGGCCACGGCCCCGTCTCGTTTGCTCCACAGGATGGTTATTAAGGGGTCGATGCCATCCGCCTCAGCCGCAGCACTAAGAATGGAAGAAGAAACACCTTCATTCATTCCCATTCTAGAACCGCTCTTTGGGGAGCCTGCCTTAGCCTGGAAGCCAAATGAGTACTTAACTACAGTTTTACAAAAAATTTACCAGGGGCCCGGGAGATAGCATGGTGGTAAGGCGTTTGCCTTTCATGCAAAAGGTCATCGGTTCGAATCCCGGTGCCCCATATGGTCCCCCGTGCCTGCCAGGAGCAATTTCTGAGCATGGAGCCAGGAGTAACCCCTGAGCACTGCCAGGTGTGACCCAAAAACAAAAACAAAAAAAAAAAAAAATTACCAGGCCCTGGACTCCAGAGTGAGCCAATCAGGGTGTAAATAGAACCTGGGAGGGTGGCATGTAAAAATACATTAAAAAAAAAATCCTCTCTGATGTCCACAGCTTTGGGTCACTTTTAAAAATTTGTTTCTTTCCCTCCCTCCATTCTTCCTTCCTTCCTCTCTTCCTCCCTTCCTCCTTCCCTCCCTTCTTCCCTCTCTTCCTTCTTCCTTCCTTCCCTACTTCTCCTT
>PVKC010044688.1:0-11542 GCA_004027635.1 Crocidura indochinensis | reverse complement strand
GGTCACATCCAAATGGAGTAAATACCTTGATATCAGACCTGAAATCATAAGGTATATTGAACAACATGTAGGTAAAATAATCCATAACATTGAGACTAAAGGCATCTTCAATGTGAAAACAGCACTCTTCATACAAGTGGAAACAGATAAACAGGACTGTATTAATCTGCGAAGCTTCTGCATCTCAAAAGAAAGAGTACCTAGGATACAAAAGCCACCCATAGAATGGGATAATTTATTCACCCAATACCAATCGGACAAGGGGCTAATATCTAAGAAATACAAGTTACTGACAGAATTTAACAAGAAAAAAATAGAATTCCATCAAAAAATGGGGAGAAGAAATGAAGAATTTTTCAAA
Organism: Crocidura indochinensis; assembly: GCA_004027635.1. Lineage (NCBI taxonomy): Eukaryota > Metazoa > Chordata > Mammalia > Eulipotyphla > Soricidae > Crocidura > Crocidura indochinensis. The sequence continues at coordinate 11,181 of PVKC010044688.1, read as the reverse complement.
GAAAAAATATAATTGGTCATAAGGAACATGAAAAAATGTTCTACATCATTCATTATATGGGAGATGCAAATCAAAACAGCAATTAGGTACCATTCCATGCTACAGAGACTGGCATACATAACAAAGAACAAGAACAATAAGTGCTGGTTGGGATGTGAAGAGAAAGGAACTCTCATTCACTATTTGGATTTTACCTTTGTAACTGGTGTTAGCTGGGGATCTGAGTTCACTATTTTGCCCTTTGAGAGATGAATGGCTAAAGAAACTGTGGTGCATATAGACAATGGAATATTATGCAGCTGTCAGGAGAGATGAATTCATGAAATTTTCATATACATGGATTAACATAGAAACTATTATGATAAGGTGAAATATACAGAGGGAGAAAGAAACACAGAATAGTCTCACTTATATATGGGTTTAAGAAAAATAAAAGACATTTTAATAATGACCAGAGATGAAGACTGGAAAAACCAGCTCACGATATGAAGCTCACCTCAAGTAGGCGTGAGTGCAGTTAGAACAGTAGCAACTACCAAGACAATATTAATCAGTGAGAGAACTAGACTGCCTGTCTCGAATAAAGGCAGAGGATCTGGGTGGAGGGGATTGTGTGCATTGGAATGCTGCACATTCCAATGAAGGGGGTTGTTCTTTTTGTGACTGTAACTCAATTACAGTCATGTTTGTAATTACAGTGTTTAAATTAAAAAATTAGAAAACTAATAATGTCAAAAAACCCTATTACACGGACATCTAATGATAATAATTTTAAAAGAAAGATTATGACCATGCAATTATGGCTAATATTAATTTTGGTCATTTTTAATTCTGAAAAAATAATCTCCCATAATTTTAGTATAATCAAAGCATTAATCATCGTATGAATTCAGTCATTTTGAATAGATTAAGTGATGTTGGTCTTAACACCTCTTTATTACAAAACCAAATAATAATTTAACCATAATGCATGTCCTAACCTCATTTATTTTTACAATAATTTCTTGCTATTTTACCTTTGTTCTTTTAAAATATTAAATTCTCAATCATCTTTACAGCTTAACTTATCAGTAACCTATTTTTAATATTTCTGTTTCTTCTTTTTATTTAAATACCATGATACAAAATTGTTCTTGATTAAGTGTCAGTCTTACAATGTACGCCACCCTTCGTCCATGAACATTACTCACCAAGAATGTAAAACCTCGATTTTATTTTGCTATTTAACTGAGCATTAAACTACTTTCTCATATTTTTTTTTTTTTTGGTTTTGGGGCCACACCCAGTGACACTCAGGGGTTACTCCTGGCTATGCGCTCAGAAGTCGCCCCTGGCCTGAGGGACCATATGGGGCACGGGGGATCGAACCGCGGTCCGTCCAAGGCTAGCACGGTAAGGCAGGCACCTTACCTCCAGCGCCACCGCCCGGCCCCATATATTTCTTTTTTTAATAGAAATGACCTTTTGTGCTTATTTAATTTTCATCAAACTTTTTAAAGATCAAAGCATGTGTCATATTTTGAGGTGAATGCTAAGACTGGCTGTGAATTCAAGATAGTATACTTTAGATGAGAATTTCTTTAAACTTTTCCACTAGAAACTACTTTCATCCAAAGAAACACAGCTCAGGCAAACACTATCAGAAACCTCTTAAATGGTTAATGTTTAATTAATTTTTGGCTATTGTATACATGTTAAGAAATCACTTCTGTTGCCAAATTTTATCTAACTCCCTCAATAAGTTGAAGAGTATAACAGAACACTGCAGGAAACCAGTATGTCTGAAAGGGACAAGATCTGAACTATGGGCAATAGAACTATGGTCCAAAGTTTTCTGGAGGGGGTTTGGGAAAAGGTATTTGGAAATTAATGCAAAAGAATGTAGATATTTTGGAGCTAGATGTGGTGATGTATGTATAATGCAATACTTGTTCTGCTATTAATAAATCATTTAAAATGACAACATTGGAAACTATATTTTATATACCAATTTTTTCATCATATTTTGATAATAATCTTGTTTAAATGTTATATAGATAACCACATTTTAATGAAAATGTTTTTAGTTACACTAAGTTGTATTGTGGGTTAAAATGTATTGTACAATTAATAATATTATAAAATATTACTATTTTACTGTTGTAAAATTGGTGTCAGATATTACTAAAATATATCCTGCACAGAACTTTTATAGTAAAAATAAATGAGTAAATTTGGTCTTTTAATTAAAAAATAAGTAAAATATCAATTGGTATGATATATAGCTCAGGGATAACAGGGATACAGTATGTCCCTAATAATTTAAAGCCACAGATATAATTTCTGGAACCCTAGCAAAAATATGAAAATAGTATAAATAGTATTATAAAAATGTACATAGCTGAAATTTAAAGGTTGCTCAAACAACAGCAGCAAAATGCACATTCCTAATGACATATGGAATATTTACCAAAATAAATGCAATTTTGTTCCATTAAACAAACATATGGAAGAATAAATTCAAACAAAGAATTTTCTAAACACTTTGGATTAAACTCAAAGTAAATATTGGATATATATAAATATTTAGAAACTTAACAACATACATATAAGGAAATTCTGAGTCAAAAAGAAAGTCTCAGTGGAAGTTAAAAATAATTTGGTCTAAGTGAATGTGAAAAGAGGATCTCAGTAAAAGCATAATCTAGTCCCAATTTGGAAATTATCCTGGAACATCTTGGGATCATAAATGTATAAAAATAAAAATGATAAATGAAGACAAAATAAGTTTTAGAGTGTAGAAACATCCTAAATTTACATAGGAATCAATATAAAGAGTTTCCAATGACCCATACTGGAACACATTGAACAAAAAAATGTAACTTCTAGAATCTAGACTCTAAACCTAAATAATAATTTTGTATTATAAGCTAAAAGAAAAAAATCAGTGGGGCCGGCACACTGGTGCTAGAGGTAAGGTGCTGCCTTGCCAGCGCTAGCCTAGGACGAACCACAGTTGGATCCCCTGGTGTCCCAAATGATCCCCCAAGCCAGGAGTGATGTCTGAGTGTATAGCCAGGAGTAACCCCTGAGCGTCATCGGGTGTGGCCCAAAAATAAAAAAAAAACAGGATTCAATACTGATGTAAAACAACTGAATAAATAATTTTATTATATTTGCCTATTAAATGTCCCAATTAGTGGAAGAAAAAAAAAAAAAAGAAACGATCTTTCCAAACTGCTTAAAAGCTCAAAAATTTTCCTCTAAATACGTATTAGTTAATAAAGTTATTTTATTATATGTCAACAAATTTTTGTTGCATTGAATTTTTCTATAATATAAAACTTAACTCTTGTGCCCTTGAATATATGCTGGAACTTATCATTTATTTCCAAAGAAAAGAGTTTAGAATGCAAATAATAGAGCAATTTAGAGTGGACAAATATACTATTTTTATCAAGACAATGAAGGCTGGCCTAGTTTGATATCAGATATGTAGATATTAGGGAGCTTCCATAGTGGCGTGGTTATCACGTTTGTCTCACAGATATGTGGATATTATATATCCCCTAATATGATGGCAGTCTTTCTCAAAATTCACCATCCCAGTCTAACCATAATAATACATCAGACAAATCAAAATAGTAGAACATTTTAAAAAACATTAGTCTGTGCCTCATTAAAAGTACATGGCTTTTATGGTGTGTAGCCCCAAATTTAACCCCTAAACTATATAGGTGCAAAGTGTGACTCGTACACTGCTAATGCACTGTTAGGTATACTCCCAATGAAGTTAGATATTCTATTTTTGTTGTTTTGGGGACACACCCAGCAGCGCTCAGGGGTTATTCCTGGTTCTCCACTTAGAAACACTTACTGGCAGGCTCAGGGGACCATATGGGATTCTGGGAACGAAAACCAGGTCCGTTCTGAATCAGCAATACCAAGGCAAATGCATTACCATGTGCTCTCTTCAGTCCAAACTTAGATATTTTTAAAAGAAAGTAAAAACTAAGAAACTGTTTTACATATGTAAGAGATAAACAGATATAGCAACTAAACATAATGTGTTATTTGTGAATGCATGCAGGAACAAAAATATTAGTGAAAAAATGGTGAAATTCGATTAAAATTTTCAGTTTTACTGATGTTTATTTTATGGCATTAGTAGATTTACCATGACTGTACAGGATGTCAGCTTTAGTAAAAGTAGATCAGAAAACGCTCTATACTACATCTGCAATTTTTCTGAAAACTTAAAATTATTTTAAAGAAACATTTTAAGTTATTTATATACAAAGAACACTCACGTAAGAAATTAAATGCTATCGTATAAAGCCTCTGAAATTTTGAGATTTTCTTCCTTATTAAAATTAGTCTCATCTTAGTATACTGCTAATAATTATTAAGAAAATCTTTTCGAATTAATTATATTTCTTTGTTTATGATTTTCTTTTTTGTTTTTATTAATATATTTATTTAAATACCTTAATTATAATATTATTATAATTGGGTTTCAGTCATGTAAAGAACACCCCCTTCACCAGTGCAATATTCAAATCACTGATGTCCAAAATCTCCCTCCTCCCTACCCACCCCCACCTGTATTCTAGACAGGTTTTCTAATTCCCTCATTCATTGTTATTGTTATGTTAATTCTCAGTGTAGTTATTTCTCTAAGGAGAGTTCCTTTCTCCACGTATCCCCATCAGCACTTATTGTTCTTGATCTTTGTGATGTGTGCCAGTCTCTGTGACATGAAATGGTACCTCATTGTTGTTCTGATTTGCATCTTCTGGATAATTAGCTTTTCATGTTCCTTTTGGCCAGTTGTATTCTTTCTTTGAAAAAGTGTCACTTCATTCTTATTGCCATTTTTGATGGGGTTAGATTTTTTTCTTGTAAAGTTCTGTCAGTACCTTGTATATTATTGATAGTAGTCCATTAACTGGTGGGTATTAGGTAAATAGTTTCTCCAATTCTGTATCCTATGCACTTTATCTCCTTTGAGGTGCAGAAGCTTCTCAGCTTAATATAGTAACATCTGTTTAATCTCTGTTTCCACTTCTATGGAAAGTGCTGTTTCCGCCTTGAAGATGCTTTTAGTCTCAGTGTCATGGAGTGATTTTTACCTATGTGTTGTTCAAAATACCTAATGGTTTCGAGTCTGATATACAGTTATTTAACCCTTTTGGATTTTATTAAGGAAGTAAACAAAATAATATAGTTATCACCATTAAATCATTTGAGATAATATGTTGGGGAGATAAGATCCAGGGCACTTTTTAATTTAGCACCATGGTCTTGTGGAGTCTGAGAAATGGTTTGCAACAGTCAAGATCCCTCTAAAAGTATCCTCAAGTTGGGGGTCTATCTGGAGCTAAATCCAGTAGCAGTCAGTAGTCCACATTAGGAGGTGACAGAGAGCGAAACACGCATAGAATAAGTCAGCAACTTCTTCCTGGAAGAGAGATGGTAGGCTAAGAGGGTGTTCTTTTGCTTTGGGAGCAAGGTGGCATCTTACTGGGGCAGGGGGAAGGTCCATGATCTTGAGAAGTTAAGAACTGACGGTAATATATTCATTGTAGCGCTATTTAACAATAGCCAGACTCTGAAAAAAAAAAAAACAACAAGATGCCCTTCAACAGATGAGTGGCTAAAGAAACTGTGGTACATACACAATAGAATACTTTGCAGCTGTCAGGAGAGATGAAGTCATGAAATTTTCCTATACATGGATGTACATGGAATATATTATGCTAAGTGAAATAAGTCAGAGGGAGAGAGATAGAAGCAGAATAGTTTCACTCATCTATGGGTTTTAAGAAAAATGAAAGACATTTTTGCAATAATTCTCAGAGACAAGAGAGAGGAGGGCTGGAAGGTGCAGCTCATGACATGAAGCTCACCACATAGAGTGATGAGTGCAATTAGAGAAATAACTACACTGACAACTATCCTAACAATGTGAATGAATGAGGGAAATAGAAAGCCTGTCACGAGTATAGGTGTGGGTGGGGTGGGGAGGAGGGAGATCTGGGAAATTGGTGTGGGAATCTTGCACTGGTGAAGGGGGTGTTCTTTACATGACTGTAATCATACAACTACAATCATATTTGTAATCACGGTGTTTAAATAAATATAATTTAACAAAAAAGAAAAGAACTGATGGTACATAGGGTTAAATGGGGAGAGATAACGAGTAAGGTTTGAGGGAGTGAGAGGATAGATGAAGTTTTGTAGAGTGTTGAACCAGAGAAAGGAAAGATAATATATCACAGAGGCTATACACAATATGGGCAGTGATTATGGAAAATCCAAACTAGACAAACATAGAGGAGTCCACCACAAACATACCCACACCCACTTATAGACAGACATAACAGTTATTTTTTAGGTTTTAGTTGAAAGTCACACTCTTATGGTATGGGTCAGAGCACTTAAAAAGAAAAGTCCAGCACCTTAGAGTGGAAAGATTTTCCAATTTCTAGGCCCTTTATTTATGGTGGGGGTGGACTTCGATAACTGAAGCTTTTGAGGTTAGATTTTGTATGGAGCATTTTAAGATACACAAAAATTTCAATTCTAGAGTACTAAGCAAATGATAATGAGCACTATACTAGGGTTTTACCCCAGTAGTATCGTTCACAATGTCCTGTGTGTGCATTTAGGTTTCTTTTCAAAAAAAAAAAAAAACCAACTGTGTGGGCATTATGATATAATAACGTAGCTTGAATTGAAAAAGAAAAAAGAAAAATATAAAAAATAGCATAGTAATTTGCAAAAACATACTCAATGAGTGTGGTCTGTAACAAAACTCTATGGTGTGCTTTTGCATAATTCAGTGGTCTCTATGAACCTAAACAGTAGGTAGCAGATAAAAACAGAACATTATTATAGGCCTCTGTAGTGAAACTTTTATTGAATACCTGTTCTATCTAAACAGCTGATTCCATTGTTGCAAGTTTCTTTGTACTATAAAATAATTAAATACTTTGTGTTTCTCCTCTTTTAGTTGATTTGTTGCCTTCTCCTCGATATAGCTTGACAAAGTTATCAGAGTATCTATTATTTAGAACATCGTGTTTCTTCATGGAGTTATTCTAAATACCACGTATAAGTGATATAATTATATATTTATCCTTCTTCTGGTTCACTTCATTTTACACAATGTTTTCTAGTTCCATATATGTTGTTGCAAAGTGCATGATTATATCATTTCTTATTGCTATGTAGTATTCCATTGTGATAATGTTCCATATGTGTATATGTATCTTCATGATCCAATCATCTGTTGCTGGACATCTAAGTTGATTCCAAGTCTTAGCTATTGTACTGAATGCTGAAATGAGTAGTAGTGTGCATACATAATTTTAGATAAATATCTTTCCATCCAGGTTAGATATACCAAAGAGAGGTATTACTCATAAGGTAGCTCAAATTTGAGTTTACTGAGAACCCTCAAACCTTCATACTGTTTGCCTCAAGGGATGGATTAGGCAGAATTACCACCAGCACTGGATAAGAGTTCCTTACTTAAGACTTCTGCACCAACAGGTATTGTTCTCATTGATTTTAATATGTGCCATCCTCACTGGTGTAAGGTGGTACATCATTGTTGATTTGATTTGAATTTCCTTAGTAATAGGTAAAGCTGAACATGTTTTCATGTGACTCTTGGCCATCTCTTGGTCTTCTTCAGAGAAGTATCTGTTCATTTCTTCTCCCCATTAGTTTTAGGTTTTGTGGAGGATAACTTTGTATACCCTGGATATCAAAACTTTATCTGATGTGCTGTGTGCAAAAAATGTTTCCCATTCTGTTAGCTGTCTTCAAGTATTCGCCTATGTTTCTTTTACCATACAGAAACTTTTGAGTTTAGTATAGAACCATTTATTTAGGATTTATGCAATAGCTCTTGCCACTGGAATCTTATTGTCAAAGACTTCTTTGAGGTGTAAGTTGTGGAGTGTTCTGCCTCAGTTTTCCTCAATGACTATTTTTTTTTGGTTTTTGGGTCACACCCGGCAGTGCTCAGGGGTTACTCCTGGCTCCATGCTCAGAAATTGCTCCTGGCAGGCACGGGGGACCATATGGGACACCGGGATTTGAACCAATGACCTTTTGCATGAAAGGTAAACGACTTACCTCCATGCTATCTCCCGGGCCCCATCCTCAATGACTTTTATTGTTTTAATTCTGATTTCAAGGTAGTTAATCCATTTTGATTTGACTTTTATGTTAGGTGTGAGGTATGGATAAATAGTTAATTTTTTACAGTTGTTCCAACACCATATAGTGAAGTTGTTCAATTTGATCCATTTCAAATTCTTGGCTCCATTGTTGAACATTATTTGACTATATATTTGGGGGTATGTCACTGGTGTTTCTATTCTAATCCATTTATCTGAGACTGTCTTTGTCCCAGTGCTATGCCGTCTTGATCACTATGACTTTGTAATAAAGCCTCCGTTCAGTAAAGAGATGGAACATGGTTTCCTTATTTTCTATATAGGTCTTTTGTGATTCCACAGACTTTATCATTGTTGTTCTAAGTCCTTAAGAGATTATGTCTGAATTTGTATTGTGATTGCATTAAATCTATATAGTAGTTTAGATAAGATGATCATATTGAGGATATTGCTTCTTTCCACCCAAAAGCTTGGTGTGTTCTTCCAATTCCTTAGGTCCTGTTCAATTTATTTCTGAAGTGTTTTTTGAAGTTTTTGCAGTATAAGTCAAGAGGTTGACTCCTAGGTACTTGATTTTTTAGATACTATTTTAAATGGGATGGACTCATTTATCTCTTTCTCCTTTGTCTCATTATTTGCAAAAAGGAATGCAACTGTCTTTTGTTTATTGACTTTGTAGCTGGGCATTGGTTTATTATTTCCAGAAGTATTTCTGTGTACTCTTTAGGGTTTTCTATGTATATCATCATATCTTCTGCAATAGAGATAGTTTGACTTTTTCTTTTTCTGCTGAGCTCTTCTGATTCCCTTTTCTTGTCTTATTACTATTGCTAGGAGTTTTAATGCTATGTTGAAAAAGAGTGGAGATAGTGGACACCCTTGCTTAGTGCTCGACCTTAGTGGAAATGCTTTCAGATTTTAGCCATTAAGGATAATGTTGGCTATGGGCTTTTTATTGTTAGCCATAACTATCTTGAGGAAGGTTCCTTCCAGCCCTATTTTCTTAAGTGTTTTCGTTATGAATGGGTGTTAGATTTTGTCAAATGCTTTTTCTGCATCGATTAATAGTATCATATGATTTGTTTTTTTTTGTTTTTGTTGATCTAGTGTATGAAGATGATTGATTTGCAATGTTAAACCATCTTTGCCTCTCTGTGATGAAACCTGCTTGGTCATGATGTGCTTTTAGTTTTTTGATGTGTTGTTGGATTTGATTTGCTAAGATTTTGTTAAGGACTTTTGCATCCATGTTCATTTGTTAGATTGGTCTGTAATTGTCTTTCTTGGTGGTATCATTGTCAGCATTGGAAATAAGGGTGATATCAGTGTCATAAACGCATCCATGTTCATTTGTTAGATTGGTCTTTAATTGTCTTTCTTGGTGGTATAATTGTCAGCATTGGAAATAAGGGTGATATCAGTGTCATAAAAGAAATTAGGCAGGATTCCTGTCTTATATGTTTTGGAAGAGTTTAGGGATCAATTATCGTAATTCTTTTCTGAATGTTTTGTAGAATTCACCTGTAAAACAATCTGGTCCAGGACTTTTATTCTTGATGAGTTTCTTAATTACAGTTTCAATTTCCTTACATGTGATTGGCCTGTTTAGGCGTTCTACTTCCTCCTTATTAAGTCTTTGCAGATAATATTTTTTCCAGGAGTCTATCAATTTCTTCTGGGATTTCCAACTTAACTGAATAGAGTTGCTCACAGTAAGCCCTTATGAGTGGTTTCTTTATTGAGGCTCTGTTGTAATCTCTCCCCTTTCATTTGTGATCCAATTTATTTTGCTGTTTTTCCTTTTTTCTTGTGAGTTTTGCCAAAGTTTTGTGTATCTTGTTTATTCTTTCAAAAATCCATCTCTGGTCTCAATGATTTTTGGATTGTTTGTTTCTATGTTGTTTATTTCTGCTCTTAGAGCCACCATATCAAATCTCGACAGAAGGCCCACTGATAAGTCTTCCCTCAGCATAAATGGCTGACCAATATTTCTGACAGTGAAAGGTGATATTCTTCATGCTTGCTAAATATAAACCTCCCACTATCCAACATAGGATCTCATCAGAAGATCCATTGAGAAGTCTCCCCTCTGCATGGAATAACTGATCAAGTTTTACAATAGTGAAGGAAATAGGAATCTCATTAGGAGGCCCACTGAAAAGTCTTTCCTCAGTGCAAATGACTGACCAAGATATCTGATAGTGAAGCTGACATTTTTCATGCTTAGAAAAAAACATTTATTTGGCCTAAATATGAATTTTCCTTCTTCTTTATTAAGTGTGTATAGAGTTGAACTTTTTAATTTTTAACTTAAGTATTTTTACAGGCATATATAGTCTTGATTAAATTTCTCTACCTGGAAAACTCAGCACCAAAAGACACTTAAAACCAAATTCTTTCCTCTTTGTCTGTGAAATGCCTTAGCAATTTGTAAAATAAAGATATGTTTTGCTTTAGGGACATCTAGAAGTCACATTGAGTACTGTTTAATTTACATTTCAACAATATTTGGCCAGGATAGCATAGGGCTATTGAACTTTGCCAGGAATAAATTCTGCATCCTTTCATATAATTTTGTCTCTTCTATTGCCCTTTCCAAAACCCAGACCTCAGGAAGTTAGTTATTTTTAATAAGCTCCTAGATCTAACCACCTGTTCTCTCAAGAAAAGGAAATTCTATAGGGAAACTTGTCTTTTTTGCTAATCCCTTAATCTAAATCACTATGACACTGAGGGCCCGGTTAGAGAGGAACTGCTTTGAGATGTTAAAACCTACCTTCCTGGGCCTGTAGAGATAGCACAGCGGTGTTGGCCTTGCAAGCAACTGATCCAGAACCTAAGGTGGTTGGTTCGAATCCCGGTGTCCCATATGGTCCCCCGTGCCTGTAAGGAGCGATTTCTGAGCAGTTAGCTAGTAATAACCCCTGAACACAGCTGGGAGTGGCCCAAAAACCAAAAAAATAAAAATAAAAATAAAAACAACAACAACAAAACTACCTTCCTATCATCC
>PVKC010044687.1:0-11543 GCA_004027635.1 Crocidura indochinensis | reverse complement strand
AAAAAAAAAAAAAAAAAAAAAGGAATGATCTCTGAGCAGAGCTAGGGCTAGCTCCTGAGTGCCACTGGATGTTGCTCAAACCTCACTCTCCAAAAGAAGCCCAGTACCATACTCACCCTCAGAGCACCTCCACCATCCCAGAGATGTCAGCAGCTCAGTTCTGTCCATCCAAGTGTCACTTGTGGTGCCTTACTGTTTCCTCACTAGTTTCTCTATACCCCACGAGATTCTATCTGTCCTTCACTTTGGCATTATGTACTCAAGTTCCATCCATGTGGTGACAAATTACATGATTTCATCTTTTCTTATAGCTAAGTGTCATCCTATTGTGTGTATGCTTTACAAGTTCCTTATCCACTCACCTGGCTAGGGCTCTGAGATTCCTTCCAGATCTTGGCTGTTGTGAATTGGAGTTTTGGAATGGATGCCGAGAAGTGGAATTACTGGAAGCTCTAGTTTTCTTTCTTTTTTTTTTTTTTTGAAAAAACATTTGTATAAAACTGAGTACTTCTTGAGAGTTAGATGCTATAGTTATTTGGAAAAAAAAGATAAATGGCCAAAGCACCTAGCACTAAATTTTCTTTAAAAAACAAACGTGTATAAACATTTTCAGCAGCATACCATAAATTTGCATTCATCCTTAAATAATCTGGGGCACAGAGATTAGTACGGCAGGTAGAACATTTGCCTTGACCTGGGCTTGATTTCTGACACCTGATATGGTCCCCCATGCATGGCCAGGAGAGATCCCTGAGCACCCCTGTATGGCTTCTCCTAAAAGATTGTTTGCTTGTATTCCTTTTGTCCTTATTTTCTTTACTAAAAGTCCTAGTTTGTGACTCTTATCTTTACTGGGCAAACAGGTACAATGTACACCCTTTTTTTGTTGGTTTTGGTTTTTGGGCCACACCTGGTGACGCTCAGGGGTCACTCCTGGCTTGGGGGACCATATGGGACACCAGGAGATAGAACCGGGGACCGTCCTAGGCTAGCGCAGGCAAGGCAGGCACCTTACCTGTAGCGCCACTGCCCGGCCCCCACCCCTTCTTCTTTAATAAGAGTTTGGGGCTGGAGAATGAGTTCACTGGGCAATTCAGGTACATTGTACACCCTATCCCTATCACATTCCAAGCACCACCTGAAGTAACCCTTATAACATGAGCACCACCAGGTGTGGCCCCTAATATTTAGAAGTTAGCAAAATGGTGACACAAAGGACATCTGCTCAGTGGCAGCGTTTTATTAGGCAACACAGAATAATTTTACTCAGCAGGAGTATTGTCATAATGATCCACACCCAATATAAGAGTCAACACACATTACTCAAAGGCAGGTACAAAGCCTTTTTTCTGATGTGGTTTCCTTTTAGACTGTCAGATTTTTAAGAAAAATACGTTTGAGTGCTTGGGCCACAGCTGATGGCTCTCAGTGGTTACTCCTGGCTCTGCACTCAGAAATCACACGCTGACAGGCTCAGGGGACCATATGGAATGACAAGAATCAAACTGGGTCCATTCCGGTGTTTGCCATGTGTAAGGCAAACACCCTACCACTATCATTCCAGCCCAAGAAAAATACCTAAGATTTCTTTATTGGGGCCACCTGCTGAGGTGCTCTGTGTATCTGGGGGGTCACTCTGATGATGCATAGCCTAGTGGCTCAGCATCCAGAACTGTGTTCACAGGACTACATGGAGCCTGGGATAGAAGCCAGGGCCTCACACAAGCTAGGGATACTGTTGCTCCCATATTCAAATCCCCAGCCCCATCACTGTGTTTTTCTGCTTAACCTATGTTATTCAATATTCTATGATTCAGGAAACGGGTGCTTATACCATTAAAATGTGTTTACTGGCTATAGAATTGGACAGGTCTGAGAATGGCAGGGGCAGAGAGAAAAGTCCTTGCCTGACTGGTGCTGGAGAGTTCAGGAAGACTCTGGGCAAAGGGATCCAAGTGTAGGTGGAGGGGGTCATGCTGACTGCCAAGCTTTGAGTGACGAGGCAACAAGAGCGGACATCAAAAGAAATGCAATCTAAACAGCATTTATTATGTGGAAGGCACAGGGAGAGCAGGACATATTATGAAATATTTCAAACATTCAGCAATGTCCAGAATAACATGTGTATTCCTCAACTGCATTTATTGGCAATCAACACAGAGCCTGATTTTCTTCAGGGCTTTTAATAAAAAATTATATAAAGGTGAGATCTATAGTACAGCAGGTAGGATGCTTGCCTTGCATGTGGTCAACCCCAGATCAGTCTCCAGAACCCCATATGGTCCCCCCAAGCCCCACCAGGAGTGATCCCTGAGCACAGAGCTAGGAGTACACCTGAGCATTGCCAGGAGTGGCCCCCAGAAATGTTATATATACAGTAGGAAGCCTCTGTGTATCCCCCTTTCCCAATATTCCATGAATTCAGTCTGACTCTTTTAGGCAAAGAAGAATTTGTTTGGGTGAGGACTACCCAACCTAATAGAAGAGGGGTAATGAAACAAAATGGAGGCCTGAAAAGGTCATCAGAGCTGACAAAGAAAAGGTTCCAATAGACCAAAACACAAGATGCTCTATTTTCTCCACGTCTTGAACCCGTCGTCTCCTTTCTCATAAGAGCTGATCTTTAGGACACTGCTTCTGAAAGAGAGCCCAAAGATCACTGCACCTTATACAAATAATACAACCCCTCTGCTTAGCTTCTATGTTGGATAAAGCAAAAAGGACCCGTCTGTTGAAATGACAACCCTGAAGGGAGGCTGAGTGGCTAAAAACTTCCTTCCTCCATCCCTCCACAGCTGGGCTCTGGGGCCACTGCTCTCAGCCCACACTCAGCTATTTGGACTCTTTCGATTAGAAAATATCCGACTGATGTGTTGACATTCTCCGAACATTTGAGCAGCAAATTGGCTTCCTGTTCTGTTCACCATCCCCACGCTGCATTCCCAGTTTAGCAATTTTACAAGATTGACAAATACAAGTTCTTCAGAGATAAAGCCACACTCATTATTTTGAAATCATTTTGTCTTTCTCTAAGAATGATTTAAATGTTTGAATTTATTTTAAAACTGTTATTTAAAAAGTTATTGATAGCTGCATTTTTTGCCTATAATATTCCAACACCAATCCCACCACTGGTGCTCCCTTTCTCCACCAGCCCCCACTTCGCCACTTGACTCCATCATGGGTACATTATAAAGTTCAGTGGTTGCAGCTGAGATCTCATTTTTCAGTTTTTCAGTGTCATTGAGCCTCTGCTTTGAACCTACAGCTTTACCACTCTCTGGGAGGGATGATTTAAAAGAATAAGCCTTCAATGACATTTCTTTGCTTAAGCAGTCACTGGTGCATTATTCTGAAAGGGACACAGACCCTGCTGAACGTGGCTGACCCTGGAAGTGACCACAGCCTGTCATGTGGGCCACAGAGAGAACCAGCTTTGCAGGCCTCAGAAATTCCCAGAGTGTGGGATATGGCTGGATGAGGGGGAGGGGGAAATTTAACCTCTTTGAACCTCATTCTAAAACATGGCTCTCTTTTCAAGGGGAATTATGTGACAGTTAATCAGGTCCTCACTGTAGCAACACTGGTTAAGTCACTACCCAAATGTAAGGTATTTTTCTATATTCAACTGTGGACAAAATCAGTCTTCAAAGCTGCAGTAATGAGCAGAGCCAACTCAATGGCTCTGCTCTAAATCAAGTTGCATGTTGCCTGTGTGGCTCTGAGGTGCTGTCTATTAGAAACAGAAACATTAGAAACATCTATTTAGAAACAGAAAATATAGGTTTCACCTGAAATTGCATGTGCAAGCATGCTCACAAGCTCCTTGTTTTCTTAAATCCTACTACACACTGATTTAAAAAGAAAAAGGCCTGCACTGGTTAGTGAACTCATGAAAAGTATCATCTGCCACTAGAACTTAAATTACAGAAGTTAATGTCACTGCATGTTCCTTAATTCATGAGACCAAAGTTTTCATTAAATATAAAAATTTTAGGCCAGAGAAATAGGACAGTGGGTAGGGCATTTGCCTTGCACATAGTAGCTGGCCAAGGTTCACTCCCCAGGCACCCAGATATACTCCTCAAAACCCTGCCAAGTGTGATCCCTGAGCACAGAACCAGGAGTAATCCCTGAGTACTTCCAGGTGTGGCACAAAATCCAAAACAAAATTTAAAACTTTTTTTTAAATTCAAGTACATAAAACATTCAGAATCAAGGTTGCAATTTAATAGTGAAGTCTGCATTTATTAAAAGTAAAACTGGGAAGGGAAAGAATCATAAGCTATTGATATCATTTCATGGCATTTGCTGTACAGTGAGAAGCACCGAGCACAACTCCTGTGGGCACTGGGAGGGCCTCTCAGAATGACTGGGTCACTCTGGAGACTGGCAAGGCTCACAGAGTTATTTGCAAATCATCAATATGAACATCATTTGAACCAGCAAGAACCAACATGTCAACTAAAGCACAGTTCCTCCGCTTTGGACTGGAATTGGACCAAAACAACACTGTAAAATGAATAATTTCATTTTGCTCAATAAAATAGTTCTGACTGGCTATTATAGATCAGAAACAGACTCCTGGGCACAGAACAGAGCATGGCAGAGACAAACCAGATGACGGAAATCTGTTTAAAATCTAATGCTAATGTGCTGACATCCCTGGTATCACCAGGGCCAAAAGAAGGGAGACATCTGCTGTGCCCTGAAAAGAAACAGAGTCTCACACAGCCTCATGGCCATCCTGGATTCTTTAGAATCTTGCCACCGAAAGAATTGCCTTTTTTTTTTATTGAAAGTATTGCCTTTTTTTTATCAGAGCAATTCATAAACCAGTGGACTCATTTCTCAGGCAGATGGGAAGATGTGGAGATCGAGCTTCATCTCATAGGAGCTTTCACAAGCCCTTCCCAAGATGATAAAGTGAGCAACCTGAAATCAAGGCTGACTGAGTCCAGGAGAGGCATAGAGGGTAGGCATGCATGGCAGAGGGAGGCCACCTCCTCAAGTCAAGGAGACCACAAGGGCATCACAAAGACATCATTGCCCATCCTCCAGTCCCCACAATACCAAAGGCACAAAAGCTCAAGCCTAGGGTCCCATTCACTCTACTCTACGACACCCCACAGGTAGAGTAGTTAAGTATCAAGTTTAACTTACTTAGCTTTTTAACAATTTTTTCATTTCCGCAAACTTATTCTGATTGATTGGATTGTTTAAGAGGAAAAGAAGAATCTGCTCATGTTTTTCCACCTAGGGGTGAAAAATAAACAGCATTATTACTTTTTTGTTTTGTTTTGTTTTTTGTTTTTGAGCCACGCCTGACAATGCTCAGGGGTTACTCCTGCTGTCTGCTCAGAAAAAGCTCCTGGCAGGCACAGGGAACCATATGGGACACCGGGATTCAAACCAACCACCCTTGGTCCTGGACCAGCTGCTTGCAAGGCAAACACCGCTGTGCTATTTCTCCGGGCCCCTATTACATTTCTATAAGTGGCTGGAGTCAGATTTTCCTGAAAATCAGCGACCCGACCTACTTGTTTCTGTAATTCCGTGCAGCAGCAATCCACCTTAGACGTCTTTTCTAAAAGTGAACATAAGACAGCTGTTAGAGGCTCTGGAGCCATAGTGCAACAGGTTAGGGAAGACCTTGCACATGGCCAACCCGAGTTCCATCCCCCCAACCCCCATGTGCGTATGCACCCTCATTAAAGAATCTAAATTCCAAACAGCAAGAATATCTGCTGTGTTAACACAACTGCTGTCCACATACCTGCTACAAGGACCTGATCCACTACCTTCTCCTGTCTACTTTAATGAGATCTACTCTGCCCATTATTCCCTCGTCGCCAGGGTTGTAGGGCCTTTTTGGACTCTCATAGGTGGCATGTCTTTTGGATGAAGGGCATTAATAATAATAATCACCTTATGAAACCTACCACTAAGATGGCATCAGAAAAAAAAAAAAAAAGCTCTTCTCACTTCGGAAAAGCATACAAAGTGAGTTGGTGGGGAGTCGGATACCTGGTGTATCCTGAGTTCTCAGCATCAATTCTACAACACTGCAGCAATTCTACAACACTGTGGCCAAGCATGACCTGAGCCTAGTTAGATGAGAAGTTGGCATCGTCCAGCTTCTTCCTCTGAGGCAATATGAGTATGAATGCTGCCACTGAATTTGAGAGACAGGAAGGCAGACAGATGGCATGTGGGCATGGCAGAGGGAGGGTCAGATCAACTATTTTCACATCAGTAATAAACCTCGAAGAAATACCTTTACTTAAAGCTGCCTGCTTTTTCGGTGTGACATTTTTTGCCAGTCCATACATCACGAGCTTATCAGCAACATTGATAGTACCATTTTCAGAGCATTTCTCAACCGATACTATGTGAACATTCTTCATAAGTCCTTTTATCGAGAGCGTTACATTCTGATTCAACATTAAATTTTTTAACAGTTCTATTATTAATTGAGAACAGCTTCCATTCAATTCCCTTAGTCCTGAGAAAAAAAGAAAAACGAACACCCCAGAATATTAGAATTTTCTTCTTTTTTTTTTTGTATTCCAAACACTGCAACTTTATTTTATTTTTTTCTATTTCTTCTTTTTTTATTTTGACCATATTGGCTTACATATCATTCACAGTAAAATCTCAGGTACATATTAACATAGAATCAGGGGGAATTTACTTTTAAGTCCCCTTAAAAGGCATTGAAATAGAAGGAAAAAAAGTCAGTTTAGGCAAACTCTGATACATACTCAAACTCATTCAACACATATTCACTCCTCTGTGTCAAACGTGTAATCCAGAGCTAGGGTGCAACCAGCTGTCATGAGTATCTAATGTGAAGAACAAACAGTAATATATATATATATATATATATATATATATATATATATATAAAACAAAACAAAACAAAACAAAAAAAACCTTTCTAGGGCCACCTGAATTGAATGAGTTGGAATGAAGGTGGAAGAGGCCACAGCTGGTGAGTTAGAGCGCTCCCTGCTGGAGCCTGAGTAAAGCAATCCGGGGTGGGGGATGACAGCAGTGTGGAGCAGCAGGCCTGTGACTTCATCTTGAAAACTGTAGATGCTGAACTATCTGCAGGGATAGGAATGTGGCCCAAAGTGTTATCCTGTGACTGTTCAAGTCCTTTAGGAGAAAGCTGTGAAAGTGCAAAGGTCCTGGATGCATGGACAGATGCCATTTCATCATCAGAACCTGGCTCTTAGCTTTTTTTTTTTTACTGAAAGGCCAAGTACCATCTCTCCAACCTGAAATTAATCTACGGAACAAAAATGGACAAAATGAATGTGTTTGTGGGGAAGATGATTTATCACAGACTTTTTAGTAAAACTGCCTACCATGGAGACATGTGGAAGTTCATTTGTACTCAATCTTGGAACTATCAAGCCAATGGAGGGGAGAAAAAAAAAAAAAAAACTCCTGGGCCGGAGCAATAGCACAGCATAGGGTGTTTTGCCCTGCACACAGCCGATCCAGGATGGACCTTATTTCCATTCCCAACATCCCATATAGTTCCCCAAGCCAGGAGCAATTTCTGAGCGCATAGCCAGGAGTAACCCCTGAGTGTCACAGGGTGTGGCCCAAAAAGCAAAAGCAAAAAAAAAAAAAAAAATCCCTCCCAAAACCACCTCTGAAAGTTGAGTTGTCACCTTCAAGCGAGCATTTGATGATCTGGAAGGGGAGCTGCAGGAGCCTGGCAGGGATAGGCTGGATTCTGGAGAGCGGGAGCATCTCAATGTTCCCATAGTCAGCATAAAGCACTTTCACGTCTGTCTCCAACACCCCTAGCACAATGGCACGGTACCAGAAATTGTCACCTGGAGACAGAGAGCATCATGGGTGGGTGGTTACACTCCATGATGTCCGTCCACCTCTCAGACAAGTTGCTCAGAATTGACATCTCTTAGACTCCACAATAAAGTTTCTAACACAATGTTAGTTCCTCCTAGAGCCTAACTCAGAAACAAACACCATGACTGACAGGGAAAAGACCTAAAACCATAAGGGTAGGGGATGAAGAAAAGGACAGACCAACAGCATAGGTTTAGAAAGCAGCAGCTGGGTGGGAAATGAAAGAGCAGAGTCCAATTTTGGGTCACACTGGGGAAACAGAGGTACACAGATCAGTGGGCAGCATCTCAGCACTCCAACTCCAGGGCTGTGTCATTACTATAACCTACTCTAAAGGTTGGAGGGATAATACAGAGGCTAAAGCATTTATTTGTCCTGTATGTCACTAACCCCAGCTGAATCCCCAAGACCACATACGAATCCTAAAACCCCACCAGTGATCCCTGAACATAGCCAGACCTGGGTTCCTCCCTTGTCACCCCTGAAACATCAACATCAGGATTCCCAGGGAAGGGACTAAAGCAATAGTACAATGGGAGGGTGTTTGTCTTGTGTGTGACCAACCCAGGTTCAATTTCCAGTACCCAGTATAGTCCTCCACGCCTGTCAGGAGTGATCTCTGACTGCAAAGCCAAGAAGCCATGAGCACTACCAAGTGAAGCCCCCAAATAAAAACAAATAAAAAAAATTCCCAGGGAAATGGGAGAGAGTAGGCCAGTCGACAGTGACAAATTGGTCCTTTGTTTACTGATTTAAGCCCTATCTTAAATAGGTAAACATCAAAGGGTTGCCTAGAACTTATATGTATTAAAAAAAAAAACAACCAAAGCCTTTAAGATGAGCTAGATGATTCAATCAAAAAACAAACTCAATGAGACACACAGAGTAACAGAGTTAGGGGTGCTGGTGGCAAGATGAAGAGAACAACCACCACAACAAAGAACTGAAGTAGAAATAAGGTATAAGAAATAAATTGGGGGGGAATGTTGGATATCAATGAGGACATATCTTGTAAACAGAAAATGAAATTAGTAAAAGGATTTGAATAGTTGTAAGTTTTTTTGTTTTGTTTTGCTTTTTAATTTTGGGGTCACACTTAGTGGTTCTCAGGGGTTACTACTAGCTCTGCACTTAGGATTCCTTCCTAATAGTATTCAGGGGGCCAGACGGAATGTCAGGGACCATACTATGTGCAAGGCAAACAACCTGTCTGTTATACTATCTCTCTTGGGAAGACAGTTTTTAGGAAATTTCTAGAAAATTGAGAAAAGGAATAAAGTATTTCAATAATATTTCTTAGAATCAAAACTCATGAATTTCTATTTCCCCAATGAGTCTCCAGCTTAATGGTGAAAAGAAAACAACTATTAAGTTTACCACATATATCAAAACATGACATGAGGGGCCAGAGAGAGCACAGCGGCGTTTGCTTTGCAAACAGCCTATCCAGGACCTAAGATGGTTGGTTTGAATCCCGGCGTCCCATATAGTCCCCTGTGCCTGCCAGGAGCTATTTCTGAGCAGACAGCCAGGAGTAAGCCCTGAGTACCTCGGGTGTGGCCCAAAAACCAAAAAAAAAAAAAAAAAGAGAGAGAGAGATTTCTAAGATTTTCAGGACAAAAAAAATACACAGGAAAGTTTAAGATTTAAGGCTTAAGATCTTGAGTCATACCTTTTTAAATTTAATGATACCAACTGATCCAATTGATAAAATGTGGTAGGATAGACAATTATACAGAAACATCTATCTAGCCAAGCTGTAAACAATTAAGGGTAGAATCAACCCCACCACTGCAGCCTAAACATGGGAGATTACAAAATGCAGGAGAGAGCCTCCTCAAGTTGTAGAATAAAATAATAATAATAATAATAATAATAATAATAATAATAATAATAGACTAAAACCTAGGGGGGATCAGGATAGAAGAAAGCTATTTGACAAGCTGGGATAAGAAACTCAAGAAAATTTTTTCTTTCAGGAAATATTGTGGGAAGACAGCTCAGGTGTAGAGGCCAAGTGGGCAGGACAAGAGGAGGGCAAGAAGGCGAAGGCAGCAGCCAAATCCAGCCACAGTGGCAGGTGGCAGCAAGTACTCTCTGAGCACACTGATACCCATGCAGAGAAGTGGAGGCAATTAGTGGAAGTGTCTAGAACGCTGAAAGCAGCCACCACCAAAGCTGCAAAGCAGAAATGTAATTAGAGTTGATTAGCTAGCAAGGCTGTGTGAACAGTGTTTCCTCCATCCTAAGAAAAGGATGTGGAGGTCTTACCTAAGCAAAATTGAGCACAATATTTCCAGTGTCACCTTTTAAAAAGAAAAGGAGGAAAAGCTACACGTCCTACATTTTTTTAAAAGTATAGGTAGTACTGGGGGTGGATAGAAGTCAAGTAACTGGAAGGGCATATGCTGCTTGAAGCTAGAGTTAAACTGACAGATAATCAGAAAAAACACCTATATAAGCAACAGACTAAAAGCATTTTTGAGCCCATTACTAGCGAAGAGAGGAAGAAAGTGATCCACTTGCAAACTTCTGGGACATGTGGTCATTTTTCAAAGCTCTCCAGAGAGGCAATATCTGCCCCCCTCCCAGGACATACATAACATTATTTCTTTGGACTCAGGAGTTTCCATCTGTCCAATCCTGCAGAATTCAGTTACTGACTGTTCTTCGAAATCTATCTACCCCTACCCACAAGTGTTACTAATATTAGCAAAATAAATCTGGTAGTATGCAATATTAACCAGGAGGATGGCTAATGCAGACCCAACTGACCCAGGAACTCCCTGGGGCACTTTGTTCCTTTTATAGGATGCTCACAGGTCTAGAAATTATTTATAGTCCCTACACATAGAAATAAAATGTGGCTAATTTGCCAAACAGAGCTAGTCAGAGCTAGTTCTCTAGACAACCTGGTAGATCCTCATTTGTACCCTTATCTGAGTATAAGCACTGTCTAGGGATTAGAAAAGCCCAAGAATTAAACCCACACTCCCATCTTTCTTACATTTCTCGAACCTCATAAAATGTGCATCCAAAATTGAAAATTTCACATGGTCTCAAAGGAGAACTGACATTTTCCCCTTTAACTTTTACGAAAATATTCTGCTTAAAAGAATCTTACTTGTGTATTTGGCACAACAAGCATCTCCAACTCTTGGCCGATAGTTCGGTCGGTTTTTCTGAGTATTGCAATATTCTAACAATTCTGCTGTTAGCCTACACAGTTTTTCTGGATTGTCTAAAAATAAATTAAAAAGTCTTTGGTGAAGAACGATTCAATCTACAACAGCATAGGATAGCAGTTCAGTCAAGAAAGAAAACCAAGTATGAAAGCATAGACTTGCATTTTAAAACTACAGTAAGCCTGGGGCTGGGCAGTGGCGCTGGAGGTAAGGTGCCTGCCTTGCCTGTGCTAGCCTAGGAACGGACCGCGGTTCGATCCCTGGGTTTCCCATATGGTCCCCCAAGCCAGGAGCGACTTCTGAGTGCATAGCCAGGAGTAACCCCTGAGCGTCACTGGGTGTGGCCCAAAAACCAAAAAAAAAAAAAAAAACCAACAACAACAACAAAAAAAAACTACAGTAAGCCTCTAGGGGGCAGGTGAGCTGGTATGGTAGGGAGGGACTCAAGAGAGGGAGGAACACAGCCTCCTG